>DVZR01000136.1:0-10893 GCA_018237405.1 Thisbe lycorias
TGCAGCGCCACCTACCCGGTATTTTTATAGTTTTAAACCTTCCCTAGACCCACTCCAACATACACACAAAAAATCAGGAAAATTGATCTAGCCGTTTTTTAGTTTTAGGGAGACTAACGAACAGCAATTGATTTTTATATATAAGATTGTTTAAGCAACCGTGAAAGTTTAAAGGTTTATAAATGATTTGTTTACGTACTAGCAATACCTCTGCCTACCTCGGAGATTATGAACGTGACCTAACTGATTTGTTATTAAAAAAGACTAATCCCCATGTTTCAAAATGGAAATTCAATTTAGTACTGAGCTTGATGTCAGATATAAAACCTCTAGAAAAATGAATTTCAAGTCGAGCCTTACGTTAATACCGTAATAAACATTTTTTGTAATAAGTCGGTATGAGTTAAAAAAAAAGTTTTTGTTTTTGTTATAGTCATTGTTGATATGTGAATTTTAATATAAAACTTAGAAGCCCTGAAGATGCTCTAACAAAAAGGTTTTTGTTTTTGTTATGGTCATAGTTATGTCATTTAAAAAAAAAATAAAAGCCCTGAATATGCTCTAAAGAGCGAAACCGAAAAATTAATCATAATTGTGTGTGTATATTTGTGAAAAAGTACAAGTGCTTAAAATAAAGAGTCGAGATGACAGTTTCACCAAGCGGCGACGATGACAAGTATAAATTATAAAAATTAAGTGTTTAGTTTTCGGTGTGATTAGTTGTTTAATAGCACAGTTAAATATTTTTTCTAATTTTTATTCAAAAATTAATTAAACATGAATCTCAGGTACCATTAAAAAATAAACACATTTTATATACACTTTATCATTCTTAAACCTAAGAAAGTTTTTCCACATTTGTGATATGGAATATAAATAAAACTCAGCGAATTCTGGCGTCCTTTGCTTTAAGTTTTCAGTGCACTTCTCCACTGGACAAACCGTTTCCAATATGCCATTAAAACGTCATTCGAAAACTTTAAATAGCTCTCCTGTAAAGTTGCTGATTTGCAAATCCGTCTTCGTAGTACAACATCTACCCGTAAAAAATTATTTAGTTAATATTAAATTTAATATAACTTTCACTGAAATTAATTCAAAATATTTTTATAAAGAGTTGGCTAAGGTCAATCAGACCAAGTTCGTTTTAGTTTGTTGGTTTGTTAAAATTTACTCTAAGAAATAACTAAGTTTGATTTGCTCGTGTAACATGCCGAGTCAAGGAGTTTAATGAACAGCAATCAAAACCGAAACAGTTTGTTCGCAGTAGCCACGGGCGAAGAAAGTTTTAAGCAAGAAACTTGACTTTGTATAATTGAAACGGTATACCTTCGGGAACGAAAGCGATTTATTATTCCAAAAGCAATACAAGTCTTGCTAGAGAATTTTAATGCGTTTAAGTGATAATTTACAATTTTATTTCATTCATGTGCACCATTTTTATTAAAGAGCTATTGGCACACCTAAAAAATATAAGCCATATAGGGGAGAGTTTTGTAAATACGGGAGTATTGGATGTCGAGCATTTGACGTTTTGCTTGCTTTTATGACGTTCAATTCTGCATCCGATACGTCAGTTCCTGCATAGAATTTACTTGTCTAACCAATCGGATGCATCTACCGGTAAACTCGTTTATATTTAACTAGATACCACTAACTTTTCCAATTGGAAATACTGGCACAAATCCAAAGTATATTCGTATATTGTTCTTATTTGAAATGTATAGCAGCCAAAACAATGCAGATGGGTGCCAAGACTCTTTTTACCATAAAATTACAATGACTGCGTCTTGGCATACGAATAGACTCATCAAAGTAAAAATTTAACCAATACGTGGGTGTTTGGCCGACTTTTAACATCCATGTTCTCATTTTTGTCTAGTGCTTCAAGGTCTATTAGCTTTTAATGCAAAAAGGTTTGTATCATTTTTAAATAAAAAAAGAAAAAAAAATGCTTCATGCCTGTAATCCCTGAAGTGCTAGGCAGAGGTGTGCCAGTACAAACACGAATATTCAGTAGATATATTGATACACCCATGATTAGCCAAGCTACTAAGTCCCGTGACGTAAGAGCTTGCAAGTCTATAAGTCTATTGTCATATAAGAGACATATCCCAATCTCGGCCAATGTAATGTATATTGAAAATAATCTAATATAAAAACATCTAAAGAAAACTTACCCGACCTGGGATTCGAACCCAGGAACTCGTGCGGCTATCGATCTTAACAGACACCGGTACCGTTAGACCACAGTGTCATTAATATATTTGGGACTTTTGTGCTAATTAATTTTTAAATTTAGATTAGTGTCTAGTGATTAGCAAATGGACTAACAATATAAGTATCTATAATTCCCCTGTTAAAATTAGCATGCCAATTCTCTAAATTTGGCGGAGACATTAGTAACAATTTAATTATAACAAACAACTTACGTAAATATTTTTCCTTTTTTTTTTTCTTTTATTATCGAATAATTGTCTGCACAAGAACATATCTGCCAACCTCAAGCATAATAGGCGTGAAGGTGCTTCAATTATAAACAAATTTAGATCATTTAAACTTTCAGAAGAATAAAGTCCAAAAACTTGAATACTCTTTAATCGTAGCGCTAAATACAGACGAGTTATCGTCTCCATTCTATATCATTTGAACATTCATATGAAGAATAATTTCGACGTGTTGAATAATAAACTAAATTTACATGCAGCTTAAGCAGAATGTTATGAAAATCAAACGTCAAACATTAAAATATAACCGGTGATTTAGAGAAGCGAAAATGTTGAAAGCTCATTTTTTTCACGTCACATGTGACTCAATGGAAAGTGTATGCGAGCCGCCGCTTGCATATTAATTAATTTCTACGCTACATATTAAAAATCTAGACCACTGTTGTTCTTACAGAGAATATTAATGAACCTAAATGTGCGAATGATTATAAATAAACTGTGCTGCTATTATATCTAAAAATAGCTTCACGCCTGTTATTCGCGATTTCGGTAGGCAGAGGTTTGTTAGTACACCTGCGACTAGTTAGCAGATTGTACACTTACGGTTAGCCAAGTAAATTCCTTTACAATCTGTAAAGTCCCTTTTCGGGCACATTTAATCCCGGGCATTGTGGTGTTTATTCAGAATATTCTGAAAACTATTTTAAGAAAAGTTATTATATCCTAGACCATAATATTAAAGATGAGTGTCATTATTTTATGTTAATTTTATATTGTGTGACTAAAATGTATAGTGGCCACAGGACTAAACCAATACAAATATGGGTTTAGCTAGCTGCACTAAGAGTAGACATTATGATAGTCATTTATATAACTTAAATATATATTAAGCCAGATAAATGTCTTTTGTATTCTGTTAAGGATTTTATACGGCGCAATATGGTATGGTTATAACAAAATATATGCATATATTATACCGTCTCGGGCATAAAAGTAAATCGCATTATTCGTTTGCGAGATATTATATATATTGTTTTTATTATCTGGATAGATCAAGAGCGAAGAAATATTCTTAGCTTTGCATGAAGAATGTATACATTATTTTTTTTAAACTGCGGGATTTAACAGTAAATTTTATTCGGTTTGCCTCCAAGTATCACAAAACGTAGACAATGTCCTTTTTTGATGCATACTAAATCAGGTTATAGCGCAAATGCAATTTCATAATACCAGTTAATTTACAAAACAGGACTCTTAATAATGAATTAATACTTTAAAAATATAAGAAATGTTTATTTGTATAATTCTCAGCTAACTATTTTGTTCAGTTGTGGATGTATATAAAATAATCAGTCCACCGTAAGTTACGTTTATACTTTAATACTTTACTCATCTAATTAAAATCAGCGTACTGTCACTCCTATCATGATGACCGCCTCGTTGGTCTAGTGGTCTAAGACACGGCTACGCGAACAAAGGGCTTGGGTTCGATCCCCGACAGGGACAAGCATGTATGTGATAAGCATAGATGTTTGTATTTCTGGATTTGGGTGTTTATTATATTTATTTCGGTATTTATAGAAGTAATTATAAGTATTTATATCGTTGACTAACACCCATATTACAAACAAATAATTTGCTTACTTTGGGGTTAGATCAATTTGTGTAATTTGTCCAGAAATATTTATTTATTTTATTTATAAACTTACCACGAAAGATTTTGGAATTGACGTAGAATATCCATTTGCTTTGAAACAACCTAAAACATTTTATAAATTATAGCAATTTAAATATAATTAACAGGTTTTTAACCACAACCACTATTTATATTAGAATTCATAACAATTTAATTAACAACAAATTTAAACGCCAGCACTTGGTGATACTCCATTATAGCAGTAAATTCACTGATATAAAACTCTTATACTAATCACAACTCTAGCTTAATTTTAAGTCAATTAGTATGACATATTACCATATCAAGTATAGACTTAATGATATAATGAGGACAAGTGAGAAAAATTAAAAGATAGGTGAATACCTCAATAAATAAAATTAAATATAATAAAATGTAGGTAGCTAAATACTTTAATCTACACAAAACACACCTTTCTTTCATTTAAACTTAGTATGGTCGTTGGTACTGCTACACAAAATGGAAGATAACATATTAACAAAATATATTTAGCCATAACAATACTTGTTACAAATACGTATATAAACACAGCAGCCGGTATTGAATTTTTACTTTCCACAACAAGTTTATATAACAATGACGCATTTGATATTAACCTGTTCCGCTTTACCTATAGCGAGAAGAACTTTATTTGGGATCAACCAGTTACCTACTTCCAAGTTCCTTACGTTGTGCAAGTCCAGTTATTATTTTACATTCGAAATATACTTACAAATCTTTTAGTGGAAATATAATTCGATGTGCTATGAATCCGTAATAGATTCATTAAAACATGAAGTATTGTATCATGACAAAATGCATTTAATCAGAATAATGGACTTCTTTTTATTGGAAAATAGAAATAGAAAATACGCAAATACAAGATTTTCATATAATAAAGAGGACTTAAGAAATTAGAAATTTGTGTAATCTGTACCTGTCAATGTCATTAATGCCTAATCATGTCATTGTCAATAATTTTCCAGTACCTACAAAGAAAAAGAAGAAGAAAAGAAAGTTACAAGACATTCATTGAAAAAAGATAGAAGAATAAATTATCGTTACAAACTATTGAGGTTCATAGTTGAACGTATTTTTTTCCAAAATTTTTAAAAATCGTAGTTTTCTCGATCGGGTACCTACTAATAATTTAAAAAATATATATACAATTATTATTATTGTAAATTTCAAATAATTGCCAAGTTTCATTGAGTATTATTCTTTGTAGACATTACTTCCTCAAACATCTCTATATTATGGACAAAATGCAATAACAATTGCTGTTTGACCAAAAAACCAACAAAGTAACATCAAAATTCGTAGTACGAAATTTACATTTTCGTTTAGGATAAATATTTACTGTGTCATGTAAAACAGGTCTCAAAAATGGAAGTTCTTAAAATTTGTTACAGGTACTTAATTCCGTTACCTACACTAGACTCTGACTATAATACACTAATAGTCGTGAATAACAATTGAGAGCCATTAATAAGTACCAGATTACGAGAATACATTTTGATTTTTGAAACAAATGTTTCCAAAAAAATTAAGAAGAAGAAACAAATGTCAAATGTCAATAGTATTAAGTCAAAAGTGACACTGACAAAATTTCTGATGTATTGAATTGCGCGGGGATTTATTTTTAGTTTTTAACATTTTAACTTATTTCTTATTTAATAGTAACTATAAGTAAAGTTGTATTATTATCCTCATATTTAGTACAGAGATCAAGAATTGCAGTGCAGTGCAGCAAGTTACTTTCAGTACAATTGTCATTATTTCTGCATATACCACAAAAATAATGTAATGTCTGACTTACAGCAGATACGTTCTGAAGTAAATAATGCATTTAAGCTTGGTGGTTTTACATTAAGACGAGAAGCTAGTACATTTGTAACTGAGCATATCCATGAATTATCATATCAAGAGCGGAAAAAGCTGATAGATAAGTTGATAGCACATCTTTTACATCAATGTTTATCACAGCCTGTTTTAGAAAAACCTCAAATTGAACTTGCTTTGAAAGAATGTTCATCACTAGGATTAGAAGAAACGGAATCTATCATAACAGTGATCGATGCGTTTAATCTTCCAAAATTTTACTATGACAACGAAAGGAAAAAGTTTATGAGAGATGTATATGACTCGAAAAAATTATATCCTGAACCTAAATGGAAAGCACAACTCTTAATAGACAAATATACAATGATTTGGCAAAGAACTATTAGGAATAAATTATTTGCGACTAACACATTACCATCAATGGAGAAAGAAAATCAATTTCAACTGCGCAAGATTGAGGTACTGTTAAGCAATTCTAGTAGAATTAATGATGTTATAGTATTGGGATTGTTAACTCAACTGACTGAAGGCAAATTTCATTTAGAAGATCCCACTGGTAGTGTACTTTTAGACTTAAGTGAAACTCGATATCATTCAGGGCTGTTTACGGAAAGCAGTTTTGTTTTAGCAGAAGGCTATTATGAAGACAAAGTACTGCATGTTATGGGTCTAGTATTACCTCCTACGGAAAGTAGGATCATGTCAATGCCATATTTTGGTAATCTAAACACATTTGGTGGACCTTCGAAAACATTGTTGAAAAATTCTCAGAATTTGTTAAAAATTGAACAAGAAAATGAAGATGGTATAATTGTATTTTTATCTGACGTTTGGTTTGACAATTTGAAAGTTATTTCTAAACTGAAAACATTATTTTCTGGATTTAATGATTATCCCCCAATAGCGATTGTATTTTTGGGCGAGTTCCTATCATGTCCCTATGGATATGAACATAGCACACAATTAAAGGCAGCCCTGACTAACTTCACTGACATTCTTATCCCATTTACAAAACTCAGAGAAGTTTGTAAGTTTATATTTGTCCCTGGGAGTGGAGACCCAGCTGCACCTAATATATTACCTAGACCAGCTTTACCGAATTTCGTGACAAAAAATATAAAAGACAAATTAGGTGACTCAGTTATATTCACGTCAAATCCTTGTCGTATTCAATATTGCACTCAAGAAATAGTTGTTATGAGACAGGATTTAGTTACAAAGATGTGTAGAAACTCTATACATTTTCCGGAAACTGGAGACATACCAGATCACCTAACGAAGACTCTTCTAAGCCAATGTACACTATCACCATTATCTTTGGGTGTTCAACCTGTGTACTGGAAATATTCAGACGCTTTAAGCTTATACCCTATTCCTGATTTAGTTGTGGTCGCTGATCATTTTCAACCTTACACACGATCATATCAGAATTGCCAAGTTATGAACCCGGGATCATTTCCTCGTACGGAATTCTCCTTTAAAGTGTATATCCCTGCATCTAAGTCAGTTGAAGATTCCCAAATACCTACTGAAGATGAATAATATAGAAGTTGAAATAAAAAACTGAATAGTCAGGTATTGTTTTATTTTAATGTAAATACAAATTCAAGTATGTACAAAATATATTTATAGTAAAGTTTATAAAATAATAATATTACATCAATAAGCATTAAATAGTTTAGTACTAGGCTTAGCTACAGAGCTAAGGGGAGGCAATGCCCTTATTTAATAAAGTTCTATCAGATATACTAGTGTTGGCATTTACAATGTCAAAGTAACATGTTAATAAAATAAAAATCACATGTACTGTTTCACTACACTATATTTAGTATATTTATTTATCTACCCGGTTTCACCTTTACAGCATCTTCAGGGAATGTATATAAATTGTTTATTGAAAGTGAAACTGTACAAGTGATTCGTATTAATAATAGTTACAATAAAGTTTAAGTTACGATGACGGAAATTATAGAATGTCTGAGTTCCTGTTTGTAATAATTGATTCCCTGTCTTTATTGCCTTTTAATTTTAATATGTACGAACATTTATATTCATCACACAAATGCTTATTCCTGTTAGGAATTGCTTCCAAACCTCCTTGATCACGAAGTTGTGTCTTTGACCATTAGATTCTAAACATTCAGCAAAACAATATTTTTAAGATAAAAAATCAAACTAACTATTTAATTAAAACTTGTGCTTATTTATTTTTATTTCTAATTATTAGCAGTTAGTATTATGTACAATATCTTTCTTAATAGAACAACTAAAGAACATTTAAAACAAGTAAATATAAAGTCGTTTAATAAAATAAGTTTTACTTAAATATTTAATACTGTATGAAATATAAAAACATCACAACAATGCTAAATATTAAAGATGTTAGTGTCTATATTCAGATTAAATGTACAGATTCAGATTTTGCACATAATCACCCACATATTTGTAAATGATTAGATGCGGAGACACATTGTGCGGGTAGTTGTTAAATTAGCCAATCACATGCTCGCGCAATGACCACTAAGGAGATTTAATATGCTTTTCTGTACATAGAAGCTACTTAAGATGTTTGCCGACGACTGTATGAAGAGATTTTGGAACCGCTTTGAAATGGCTTATGAGTATCGTAAATGATACTTTCCACATGTGTGGAATTGGTCGCTCGTAAGTTCAAAGCAGGACGTGTAGAACACGACACTACAAAGGACACTTTAAAGGTAGTCAGGATATTCATTACACGTTTTACTCCATATTGTTATGCCACTGTGATATTGTTAAGATTAATACTGTTATAAAAAAAAATAATGTGTGGATTAATATCGAAAAAAAAAACTAAAAAATATGTTTGTTCTAAAATAGGTTTCCAAAGCTTTGTTCTAAAATCTGACTGAGCACTTACTTTCCAAAAGACGGTTCCGATTTAAAAATATCAGAATAATAATTTTTCAAGCTTTAAATATCTCCGAACCTATAAGTGGGTAGGGGTACTCGAGCCCTTGAACTTACACTACTTATACACGCTAATTTACTATAATATTACCACCATTTTCAATAAACAATAAGAAGCAAATTCATAAGGTACTTAAATAAAAAATATATTACTTAAAAAATCATTAATAAATATGGAAATAGTTTTTATGCATCACAAGAACTAGCCTAGTTAGACGGACGGATTCATAAGCACAATTCTTTTGTGTATTAAAACGAACCAACGAAGTACATTCCTGCACCTCTTTGTACTTTCTCTACTTTATTATTTTAAGCTTTATAGTTTTAAACTAAACACGAAGTAGAGAAACCAACTTCCCACAATCATTGCAAACCTGAGTTTTAGAATGTACACGAAAGACTTATCTTACGAACGTATAAACGTAAACGTATAGTTAAAGAATTGTTACTTACTTACACTTAAAAATTTCTATGGTTAGGCTTTAAAACACTTATTAGTTTAATGGGCAAAACATTTTGCCGCAATTCAAAACAATGCATATAGTATTTGTTGAAAAATTATTCGAATAGTATGATTTGCAATTTTATTATATTTTATTTTGTAAAACGATTGTAATTTTTCAAAGCATTTTAACAGTGTATATGTATATTTTTTTTGGGTGTATCTATTGACCCTTTTAGGCTGACTATGTCATAGACCTACGTCTTCTAAATAAAGATTTGCACGCCATTTCTGTGTATTCGCAGATTATGTAGGGTCAGAGAAATTTTGTTTGTTTACTTACCCATAATCAATGCAAATAAACGATTTTATTTATTATTACATATTTCTGCCGTAGCTTCTGCAAGCTAGAATCAATCTTCATTTTGTCTATTTATGTCTTATATTAGGTCATTTATTGCGTTAAAACCAAACGAGTATATTTCAGATTAATACGTACCATGAGTTTATCTCGGGTTAACTAGAGTCGACACTCGAAAACAATTTTGTATGAAATATTTACTAAGGCCTCTAGTTCCCTATAGGTACAAGCGCTGAACAATTTCTTATACAAAATTCTATCGAGTATCGAGTCTGGTTAACCAGAAGGAACTCAAGGTACGCCGTCGTACGTACAATACGTCTTGCATACAGTTAGCTCGTTATCGAGCGCTCGATGCATTGTAAGTAAAGTTTAGTCTTAGGCGCTTACCCAGGGAATTTAAATTAGTAAATTAACCTTAATAGGTTTAAAGCTTAATAGAAGTTAGATCTAAACATGTATTGCCTTATTTTTTGTCAATAATGTTTTGAAGTTTGAAGCGCGATATTGATCTGTGATTCCCTACTTATTTACGAAGTATCGTGCACTCGATGCGTTAACTCGTACCTGTACAAACGTTTTATTGGAAACATATTATATTTCATAAGTAAGAATACCGAACAATTAATCTCCATCCAAATGCAAGTGTTGGCGATAACGCCTCGCTCTACACCTCTACGTTCTCGATAGTCGATATTCGATAGTGTTTCCGTAAATTAACAGCGAATCAGCGCTCAAGAACATCGATTTAAGAGTTTTTTAATAAGGCGCAGACTTGTTCATTTATGGAAACAGTATCGAGTGTGTTAATTCAGAGCTGAACTGGGGCTTTACTCTTGAAACCAATTCCATTCCATTTCCAATTTCAATTCTTGTCTCAAGGAATTGGCACTCTTAAACAAAATTGAATCCAAATTGAGTGTAGGATCAAACAGTTTCACCAACTTTTATAAATTCGTAAGTTAGTTCAAGAGTACGACGTGACTTTTATTCGATTCTATATCGATGATATTTCAAGAGTAAGCACCCCCTGGTAAGATCGCTAAGAACAGTCTAGATCAGTGTTTCCCAACCTTTTTAGTCCATGTCCACTTTAACATTTCTAAAGTTTTTTGTTCAATTTGTCACCGATATCTAGTATTGCATTTAACTAATCCCAAGCGACAGGGTTACAGTC
>DVZR01000137.1:0-10890 GCA_018237405.1 Thisbe lycorias
CGACCTGGGATTCGAACCCAGGACCTCGTGATCGTATCCGACACCGGTACCATTAGACCACAGAGGCGATTTATTTATTATTATTATTTATTTATCAAGCATTATCAAACTTAAGACATGATAGGTATTCCTTTAAAATTTAGTACAATATGGTACACACAGTTAGAGGTATGCATAAAGAGACATTAAATATTTTAATTTATGATATAATTCCATGCCTCCAACAACATGTATTATGCTGCAATCAATTTCAAATTCAAATCGTTACAGAAGCTAAAGTTTCACATAATATTTTGTCACTAAAACGGCAAAGGACTAGAAAGGGCTAATAAACTTGAGCATCTTCTAAGAAAAAGAAAAAGCATCTGCTAGCTTAATATATGAGAGGGTCATCCTACTGAGATAAGTAACTTCACGGCTGTTAGCCCCAAAGGGTAGGTAGGTAGAGTAGGTAGAGGTGTAAAAGTACATCCACAATAAGTCAGTATATATATTGTCACACATATGACTGGCCAAGGTACTAAATCCTGTGATGCTATAGGTGGTAAGCTTATCGCCATATCAAGCACAATCCTACCCGGGCAATGTCATGTTAATTTAAAATAATCTGAAAAACATTTATGAGCTTACTGAGCTATTAATATAAATTGATATTGTGTTGTCAGTGCGCTACACTTTATTTGCTTATATTATAACTTATTTAAATGAGAAAACAATAACTTAATGAATAACAATAACTTCATTCTTAAAGAGATGAGATGATAAAAATATAAATGAGTATGAAATATTTCTTATCAAATATACATATTATCATAGGTCAGAATGATTTTTAATGAATTATACTTAAATTTATGCAAATATAACTAATTTGTGCAAGTAACATTGTACAATATGTTGAATATGTAACTCTTTGTAGTCTAAAATTTACTTTTTATAGTGCCAATTTTAATTCTTATATTAATTTTAGCAGTTGGAAAGCCTATCGCCATATCGGACACACTCCAATCCTGGGCAAAGCTATGTTTGTTTAGTATAAACTAAAAAACATTTTAAGAAAAGTTGTCCAACCTGGGATTCAAACCCAGGTTCTCGTGATCTTAACCAACTGCTAAACCATAAAGGCGATTACTAATTATGTAAAATAAAGTAACACCAGTAATCTCCAAAGGGGAGGGCAGAGGTGTGCCTGTACATCTACGAATAGTCAATAGATAACTACTAATTGAATGAACGTACCAATGCCCTCAACTTGAGAACCTATAGCAAACCATGGGCCTCTTGACAGAATTTGCTACAGGCCCCGCGTTGGCTTAATTCGGCACTGACTTAAAGTATTACCTCACTTATAGGCATCCTACCTACAGATTATAATCTAATTAACCATTTGAAATTAAAAATTATTCAAATATCAAACATTGTGACTAGGCATAGTTAAACAGTGCGGTCGGTGCCAATGACGTAAATGACAATAATATCTCAATTACGTATGCGTAACGCTCGCTTAACTGTAACGCCTTTTGTGCAAGCATAAGACGACATAACTAGTACACTTGGCATAATGATAATGGAATTTATATTTTATGTACATGCAACATAAGATTTAAAATTAATTGGTGTCTCATTTGGCCTATAGTTCAAAGTTAATGTTGGTTTATATTGGAGGTGATAGAATCGGTGATATAAATCCGTAAATCGGTAACGCATGTTAGTGTGATGTTGTGTTATAATGGGGATACTCAGGAAAGGTAGATTTTTTTGTTATTTAATATAAGTATTTTACATTAGGGTTATTCAGTTAAATGTGTAAATGCAACAGAGAATGTAACGGATTAGTGTGGTCGGGTATATAGAAAAATCTTTAAGTAAGTTTCCCAAATCTTATCAAAATCGGATTACAGTGAGCGAACTATCTATTATCATGAGCTGCAATGATAATGATGGCGATGATTCAAAAAATGCCTAAAGATTAACAATTAAACCAAAAATGATATGTAATCCATATTTAATATTATTATGGATTTACATGCATTTGACATATCTATATATTATATACTAGCGGCCTGCCCCGGCTTTGCACGGGTATAAAATATGCATATAAATCTTCCTCTTTAATCACTCTATCTATAAAAAAAAACCGCATCAAAATCCATTGCGTAATTTTAAAGATTTAAGCGTACAAAGGGACATAGGGACAGAGAAAGCGACTTTGTTTTATACTATGTTATATATATTACATATCTTCATGCCAAATCTCTTACGAGGTAAGCAGAGAGTACGGATTGCCAAACGTCACGATCCTGGCATACTTTACTAGCTTCTTCCACATTCGTAACCTTCCTCATACACACTCGTCGATTTCGGAGACTCTTGATAACTCCTTACTAAACCTATTATTCTTCAATTTACCTCTACATGTGGTCCTATAGCTGGAGACTTTCTCATTGCTGCTGCCACTTTTATGGCTCCAACGTGGCTTAAATCATTTGCATATTCAGTCTTCGCATTAGCATATCTGTAATTTGGTGCAAGTGGAAGCCAGGGCTCGCCACTAGTAAATCCACCGTTGGGACTGTCATCCCAAGGAAAGGGCGATGAAGAAGCTGTTATTTTAGTAGGCCAGCATTTTGTAGGTGAAGCCCAATCTAGAATCGTATCTGCTGCCCCTATTTCATCACCTTGTTGTATTATTACTGAACCAGGTAGGATAAAATTGATTAAATTTATTGAATCAATCATTTCAGCACCTAGTCTGGTCATTATTCTGGAATCGTCGCTTGTGCTTGTCTGAAAAGAAGTTTATGTCATTAGAACCTTCATTTTGAATTATTAAAATTTAAAACCTTTTATTTTTTTAATCATAGCTTTGACTGTGCAGGTCGGCTTCTTTTATTTACGTTCCAGAATGTGTAATTTCCAGATTGTGTAATATTATTGGTACACTACAAAATCAGGATGCAAAGGTATCCCAATAATTCCTTCTCCAACAAGGCCAACATAAATCCAAAATCGATGTGAACTAATATTAATAGTGAACTTACTAGCCAAGCGGGGCTCATATCTTGTGGCGTGTACAACAACGTGGCGTGTAAAGTCAGAGCCAAATCTGGCGAAGCAAGCCTCGTTTGCCCGGCCACGTTATTTATGACCGAATTGGCGCCTACACCGCTCTCCCCATAGTATTTAACAGCCATATCCGTCGGCAGCGAAGACTCTACTAAAAAGATCCTGCAAGAAATAAGAATTTACCCGCACGAAATTATGTGCTCGTTATTTTTTTGCAGGCGTCTCGTTTTATTTTCTGTTTTATTAAACTAGATGCTTAATTAAGATTCAAGACTAAATAATATATTAAACGAGATTATGTGGCTTTTGTTTAATGAAACATAAAGTTGTCCTTAAGAAATTTCTTTATAAAGAAATTTCTACGTGGACGTATTTGACAACCTCAGTTGGACACAGAAAATCCTGCTGTACAACAAATGAGGTAATGGTAACCAATCAACGGTGAGCTGTCTAACTCACGGATAGAAACAGAGTCTGAGATTACCAATACACTGACTAGATAGAGTAAATACCTAGTAAACTCCCCATATTATGACATTTAATAGGGAGAAAATGATAACGATGATAATGAAAAGCCAATAAAAATATTTAAAGACTATTTTTTTTATATATAATCATTATTCTCTTTCCCGTAGGGGTAGACAGAGACCACATTCTTCCACTTGCTACGATCCTTGTACACCTCTCGCTTCATCCACATTCCTTAGTTTCTTATATGCCCGTCGGTTTAAGGTAATACTAACTAGACCTTTATTTAGCGAGTCCTCTATTTAAAGACAATTACGAAAAATATACAGATAAACAACTGGCAGAAGTAATCCCAAAGAATAAACTGACAAATGTTCTAAAATAAATAAAAAATGTGTAGAGCCAGACTCCTTACAAATAATAATAGATCTGTGCTCTTCTTGCTCAAAACTAGACGGATTGCAAAAGAGGATTAATAAAAATAGAAAATAGAAAAAAGGTTAGAAAATCAATGAAAATTGATGTATTGCGTAGAATCTGGCTCCTTACAAATAATAAACTTGCACTCTTCTTGCTTGGCAGTTGACAGCTTGCAAAAGTGGATTACTAAAAATAGATCAGTAAAGTTTAGAAAATCAATAAAAATTCGTGTAGAGTCAGGCGCCTTGCAAACAATTGACCTGCACTCTTCTTGCTCAAAACTCGACGGCTTGCAAAAGTGGAATACTAAAAATAGACCAATAAAGGTGAGGAAATCAATAAAAATTCCTGTAGAGTCAGACTCCTTACAAATAATAGACCTGCACTTTTCTTGTTCGAACTTGATAGCTTGCAAAAGTGAACAAACTGAAAAACGACAAAAAGCATCGGTCTGTGAATGCATGTTTTTAGTACATCACTATTAATTATTAGTATGTTATTAATACACCACTATGAATTATCGTTACAAATTAAAACTTTTCTGGTCCGAAAGAAAAATATTTCGTCCTTGAGGAGAGGCGGGAGACTATAATATCCACTTATTGATAAATAATGTCTTTAAAATCACTTAATATTAAGACACCGCTTGATTAGTTAACGTGCTTATGAGATATAATATAAAAATGGCTTACGATGTGTCCAAACTTGCTGAGCGAGCACAGCTAATCGCATCTGTCGCCATTTTTTGGACCAATTTAACTCCACACTCATGTTGTTTTTCAAAGTCTGGCGTCAGTACGATACCCGCTGCTCCCCTTTTCAACCAAGAACATTGTGCCATTGACAGGGCCGAAATTACATGATCTGAGCACAGATTCAGTAGAGTTTCGTTATTTATAGAGCCCCAAAACGCAGCACGTTGATCATTCCATATCCACGCGTCAATACCTTTTTCTAACTGAAAGAGTTCAGACAAAAATTAAAAAATACTAACAATTTCCCCCGCCTACGCCACCGCCAACCTTTCCGACCTAGACAAAGCTGTGTTCAATAGTTTATGTTACTTAGGAATAATGTAGCTTTCTATTAGTGAAAGAATTTTCAATATCGGTTCAGTAATTCACGACAGTACCCCATATAGACCTATAAACTCAAAAATTTTTCCTCTTTATTATATTAGAAAAGGTTTATCAAAAAAGGATTAACGTGGGTGTCCTGGTGTCCTAGTTGTATCTTTACATGACTGTATGGGGACAATGGGTGTGATGGTATTGATTTATTCAATTATCATGAAAAAATTAGGAAATTACGTTGACCTTTTTTAAATTAATTTGATCGACTTGTCAGTCTAGTGGTCAGAGACACGGCTACGCGACCAAGGGGCTCGCGTTCGATTTCCGACAAGGACAAGCATTTGTGTGATGAGCATAGATGTTTGTATTTCTTGGTTTGAGTATTTACTATATTATATATTATTGTATTTATATATATATATATATATATATAAATACAATAATATATAATATAGTAAATACTCAAACCAAGAAATACAAACATCTATGCTCATCACACAAATGCTTGTCCTTGTCGGAAATCGAACGCGAGCCCCTTGGTCGCGTAGCCGTGTCTCTGACCACTAGACTGACAAGTCGATCAAATTAATTTAAAAAAGGTCAACGTAATTTCCTAATTTTTTCATGATAATTGAATAAATCAATACCATCACACCCATTGTCCCCATACAGTCATGTAAAGATACAACTAGGACACCAGGACACCCACGTTAATCCTTTTTTGATAAACCTTTTCTAATATAATAAAGAGGAAAAATTTTTGAGTTTATAGGTCTATATGGGGTACTGTCGTGAATTACTGAACCGATATTGAAAATTCTTTCACTAATAGAAAGCTACATTATTCCTAAGTAACATAAACTATTGAACACAGCTTTGTCTAGGTCGGAAAGGTTGGCGGTGGCGTAGGCGGGGGAAATTGTTAGTATTTTTTAATTTTTGTCTGAACTCTTTCAGTTAGAAAAAGGTATTGACGCGTGGATATGGAATGATCAACGTGCTGCGTTTTGGGGCTCTATAAATAACGAAACTCTACTGAATCTGTGCTCAGATCATGTAATTTCGGCCCTGTCAATGGCACAATGTTCTTGGTTGAAAAGGGGAGCAGCGGGTATCGTACTGACGCCAGACTTTGAAAAACAACATGAGTGTGGAGTTAAATTGGTCCAAAAAATGGCGACAGATGCGATTAGCTGTGCTCGCTCAGCAAGTTTGGACACATCGTAAGCCATTTTTATATTATATCTCATAAGCACGTTAACTAATCAAGCGGTGTCTTAATATTAAGTGATTTTAAAGACATTATTTATCAATAAGTGGATATTATAGTCTCCCGCCTCTCCTCAAGGACGAAATATTTTTCTTTCGGACCAGAAAAGTTTTAATTTGTAACGATAATTCATAGTGGTGTATTAATAACATACTAATAATTAATAGTGATGTACTAAAAACATGCATTCACAGACCGATGCTTTTTGTCGTTTTTCAGTTTGTTCACTTTTGCAAGCTATCAAGTTCGAACAAGAAAAGTGCAGGTCTATTATTTGTAAGGAGTCTGACTCTACAGGAATTTTTATTGATTTCCTCACCTTTATTGGTCTATTTTTAGTATTCCACTTTTGCAAGCCGTCGAGTTTTGAGCAAGAAGAGTGCAGGTCAATTGTTTGCAAGGCGCCTGACTCTACACGAATTTTTATTGATTTTCTAAACTTTACTGATCTATTTTTAGTAATCCACTTTTGCAAGCTGTCAACTGCCAAGCAAGAAGAGTGCAAGTTTATTATTTGTAAGGAGCCAGATTCTACGCAATACATCAATTTTCATTGATTTTCTAACCTTTTTTCTATTTTCTATTTTTATTAATCCTCTTTTGCAATCCGTCTAGTTTTGAGCAAGAAGAGCACAGATCTATTATTATTTGTAAGGAGTCTGGCTCTACACATTTTTTATTTATTTTAGAACATTTGTCAGTTTATTCTTTGGGATTACTTCTGCCAGTTGTTTATCTGTATATTTTTCGTAATTGTCTTTAAATAGAGGACTCGCTAAATAAAGGTCTAGTTAGTATTACCTTAAACCGACGGGCATATAAGAAACTAAGGAATGTGGATGAAGCGAGAGGTGTACAAGGATCGTAGCAAGTGGAAGAATGTGGTCTCTGTCTACCCCTACGGGAAAGAGAATAATGATTATATATAAAAAAAATAGTCTTTAAATATTTTTATTGGCTTTTCATTATCATCGTTATCATTTTCTCCCTATTAAATGTCATAATATGGGGAGTTTACTAGGTATTTACTCTATCTAGTCAGTGTATTGGTAATCTCAGACTCTGTTTCTATCCGTGAGTTAGACAGCTCACCGTTGATTGGTTACCATTACCTCATTTGTTGTACAGCAGGATTTTCTGTGTCCAACTGAGGTTGTCAAATACGTCCACGTAGAAATTTCTTTATAAAGAAATTTCTTAAGGACAACTTTATGTTTCATTAAACAAAAGCCACATAATCTCGTTTAATATATTATTTAGTCTTGAATCTTAATTAAGCATCTAGTTTAATAAAACAGAAAATAAAACGAGACGCCTGCAAAAAAATAACGAGCACATAATTTCGTGCGGGTAAATTCTTATTTCTTGCAGGATCTTTTTAGTAGAGTCTTCGCTGCCGACGGATATGGCTGTTAAATACTATGGGGAGAGCGGTGTAGGCGCCAATTCGGTCATAAATAACGTGGCCGGGCAAACGAGGCTTGCTTCGCCAGATTTGGCTCTGACTTTACACGCCACGTTGTTGTACACGCCACAAGATATGAGCCCCGCTTGGCTAGTAAGTTCACTATTAATATTAGTTCACATCGATTTTGGATTTATGTTGGCCTTGTTGGAGAAGGAATTATTGGGATACCTTTGCATCCTGATTTTGTAGTGTACCAATAATATTACACAATCTGGAAATTACACATTCTGGAACGTAAATAAAAGAAGCCGACCTGCACAGTCAAAGCTATGATTAAAAAAATAAAAGGTTTTAAATTTTAATAATTCAAAATGAAGGTTCTAATGACATAAACTTCTTTTCAGACAAGCACAAGCGACGATTCCAGAATAATGACCAGACTAGGTGCTGAAATGATTGATTCAATAAATTTAATCAATTTTATCCTACCTGGTTCAGTAATAATACAACAAGGTGATGAAATAGGGGCAGCAGATACGATTCTAGATTGGGCTTCACCTACAAAATGCTGGCCTACTAAAATAACAGCTTCTTCATCGCCCTTTCCTTGGGATGACAGTCCCAACGGTGGATTTACTAGTGGCGAGCCCTGGCTTCCACTTGCACCAAATTACAGATATGCTAATGCGAAGACTGAATATGCAAATGATTTAAGCCACGTTGGAGCCATAAAAGTGGCAGCAGCAATGAGAAAGTCTCCAGCTATAGGACCACATGTAGAGGTAAATTGAAGAATAATAGGTTTAGTAAGGAGTTATCAAGAGTCTCCGAAATCGACGAGTGTGTATGAGGAAGGTTACGAATGTGGAAGAAGCTAGTAAAGTATGCCAGGATCGTGACGTTTGGCAATCCGTACTCTCTGCTTACCTCGTAAGAGATTTGGCATGAAGATATGTAATATATATAACATAGTATAAAACAAAGTCGCTTTCTCTGTCCCTATGTCCCTTTGTACGCTTAAATCTTTAAAATTACGCAATGGATTTTGATGCGGTTTTTTTTTATAGATAGAGTGATTAAAGAGGAAGATTTATATGCATATTTTATACCCGTGCAAAGCCGGGGCAGGCCGCTAGTATATAATATATAGATATGTCAAATGCATGTAAATCCATAATAATATTAAATATGGATTACATATCATTTTTGGTTTAATTGTTAATCTTTAGGCATTTTTTGAATCATCGCCATCATTATCATTGCAGCTCATGATAATAGATAGTTCGCTCACTGTAATCCGATTTTGATAAGATTTGGGAAACTTACTTAAAGATTTTTCTATATACCCGACCACACTAATCCGTTACATTCTCTGTTGCATTTACACATTTAACTGAATAACCCTAATGTAAAATACTTATATTAAATAACAAAAAAATCTACCTTTCCTGAGTATCCCCATTATAACACAACATCACACTAACATGCGTTACCGATTTACGGATTTATATCACCGATTCTATCACCTCCAATATAAACCAACATTAACTTTGAACTATAGGCCAAATGAGACACCAATTAATTTTAAATCTTATGTTGCATGTACATAAAATATAAATTCCATTATCATTATGCCAAGTGTACTAGTTATGTCGTCTTATGCTTGCACAAAAGGCGTTACAGTTAAGCGAGCGTTACGCATACGTAATTGAGATATTATTGTCATTTACGTCATTGGCACCGACCGCACTGTTTAACTATGCCTAGTCACAATGTTTGATATTTGAATAATTTTTAATTTCAAATGGTTAATTAGATTATAATCTGTAGGTAGGATGCCTATAAGTGAGGTAATACTTTAAGTCAGTGCCGAATTAAGCCAACGCGGGGCCTGTAGCAAATTCTGTCAAGAGGCCCATGGTTTGCTATAGGTTCTCAAGTTGAGGGCATTGGTACGTTCATTCAATTAGTAGTTATCTATTGACTATTCGTAGATGTACAGGCACACCTCTGCCCTCCCCTTTGGAGATTACTGGTGTTACTTTATTTTACATAATTAGTAATCGCCTTTATGGTTTAGCAGTTGGTTAAGATCACGAGAACCTGGGTTTGAATCCCAGGTTGGACAACTTTTCTTAAAATGTTTTTTAGTTTATACTAAACAAACATAGCTTTGCCCAGGATTGGAGTGTGTCCGATATGGCGATAGGCTTTCCAACTGCTAAAATTAATATAAGAATTAAAATTGGCACTATAAAAAGTAAATTTTAGACTACAAAGAGTTACATATTCAACATATTGTACAATGTTACTTGCACAAATTAGTTATATTTGCATAAATTTAAGTATAATTCATTAAAAATCATTCTGACCTATGATAATATGTATATTTGATAAGAAATATTTCATACTCATTTATATTTTTATCATCTCATCTCTTTAAGAATGAAGTTATTGTTATTCATTAAGTTATTGTTTTCTCATTTAAATAAGTTATAATATAAGCAAATAAAGTGTAGCGCACTGACAACACAATATCAATTTATATTAATAGCTCAGTAAGCTCATAAATGTTTTTCAGATTATTTTAAATTAACATGACATTGCCCGGGTAGGATTGTGCTTGATATGGCGATAAGCTTACCACCTATAGCATCACAGGATTTAGTACCTTGGCCAGTCATATGTGTGACAATATATATACTGACTTATTGTGGATGTACTTTTACACCTCTACCTACTCTACCTACCTACCCTTTGGGGCTAACAGCCGTGAAGTTACTTATCTCAGTAGGATGACCCTCTCATATATTAAGCTAGCAGATGCTTTTTCTTTTTCTTAGAAGATGCTCAAGTTTATTAGCCCTTTCTAGTCCTTTGCCGTTTTAGTGACAAAATATTATGTGAAACTTTAGCTTCTGTAACGATTTGAATTTGAAATTGATTGCAGCATAATACATGTTGTTGGAGGCATGGAATTATATCATAAATTAAAATATTTAATGTCTCTTTATGCATACCTCTAACTGTGTGTACCATATTGTACTAAATTTTAAAGGAATACCTATCATGTCTTAAGTTTGATAATGCTTGATAAATAAATAATAATAATAAATAAATCGCCTCTGTGGTCTAATGGTACCGGTGTCGGATACGATCACGAGGTCCTGGGTTCGAATCCCAGGTCG
>DVZR01000138.1:0-10884 GCA_018237405.1 Thisbe lycorias
CGTCCAGTGTTTACGCTTTGTTTACTCTAACGTGACGTCACAATCAACGCCATGACACTTTGGAGTGTTTTGGTAGGTTTTTCATACTTTAAATATCTTAATTTTTTTTTTCCGAAATATGATGTATGTTACAATTAGTATATATTTCCGCGAATATAATACAACAGTTTTTCAAAATTTGTCATCATGTCTATTGTAAGTAGAGTTGATAAGAAACATCTATACAAATATAAAACTAACACATGTAACTGTAATAGTTATTTAGTTTTTATTGTATTACGATTCTTTTTATATGGGTCGGGAGACGTATGCAATTGTATTATAAGACAGTTAAATCTACGACGTTAATATCTAGACATATCTTTCATCCCAATTGTCATTGTATTACCATATCAATCTTTTAGGGCATTATAATTGAATATAAAAAGGAAATATGTTTTATCTTAGATAAATATTAAGTTTTTCTTATTGAGTGTTCAAGAGAGAACTACATAATATGCTGTTAGGTAATGTTTTCTTTAGCTTCATACTATTTCTAAAATTGTGCTATTTTTAATTTTTACAGCCTTCATTAATCTTTCCTTCAAAATTCAATGATTATAACAATACGATTGTGGAACTAACACAAAAATTGTTGATGGAAATTATTAAAATATATATAACATTAAATTCCATAATTATCTTTGTAACCTCTGTAAGTCAAATATCAAAAATTAATTTACCAAAATCATTACACCAAACGATAAACGAATTAAAGACAATTTTTCTCGACCTGAAGAATTAATGGACTTCGCGTATGGTATATTCTAAGGCTCGTAAGCCTGAGAAATTAAAATTACAACAAACACACTGTCCAAGCATCATATTACCATACGTAAAGTGACCGACATATGTTAATAGTAAGACGGCGAGTAAATTAATGACAAACCAGCGTTAACTTCACCTGCGTTGCTTTTTTAAAGTTGCTTTATATATTTTTAAAATATAGAAATGGAGTTTCCAAAGAAAGGTAAATATGATTTGTTGATATACTAATGCTTTTCTGTTATTTTTACATCATTTAACAGCACAACAGGACGTGATGCCGTAAATTAAAATGATGTTTAAGCAGCATCCTGTTGGTTAGTTACTAAATTGGAATTTAATGTTATGATCATAAAGAGTCATTGAATGTTATTTGTAAATTATTAGTTATTATTTATTACAGAAATACTTTAATAGCACTTAGAATATACTTTGGCTTTTATCGTATATCTTAGTTTACTTTAGGTCCCGAAGTATATTCAAATTGCTATAACACCGTATGCACGTGTGCTAAGTAAAACTATCATGTGTACTTGTGTAGACTAATAACACGTATGAAATATAAAAACAAATCATTTTATATTTTCGAATTCACGCTCGTTAATTCAATAATAGCTTACCAAAATACCCATTTACAAAATTTGATTTGTAAAAGTTTAAAAAAACGTCAAACGTAGATCTTTTGAAACGTAAATGCACTTAAAATGTGTCCAAAGTTTTCACTACACTACAGATTTAGATTTTGAAATGTAATTAATAATATACCTAGGTAAATATTCACGATTAAGCTTCTTGCACGTTGTTAAAGATATATCCAATTAGGACACAAAAATCAATATATTTTTTTCTATAACACTTATAAAGTTAAGAATTAAACACAAATATTTTCACAAAAGTTACATGTGTATACAATATTTACAGGACCATACAAAAATATATTGAGCTAAAAGCTATGTTAATTTAAGAGTGAATGTTGAAATTATTTTATCACATCTATTTTTCTAACTTTTAAAAAGAAAACAAATTACAGTAAATTGTTAAAGTAGAAGTCATAAGTAATTAACAAATATATATTGTTGACATTGCTTAGAAGTTTGTTTTATTTTATAGGTACCTTATGTCTGAGCTTGGGGAAACTCAATTTGGGTAACTAATTTTATAATTTATATTAGACCTTGTAAATTCCTTAATAGTGTAATACGTACTTCACGAATGTCGTTCGCAATTATGTTTACTTTGATATATAATTTGTTTGGCAAGTAGATCGATGAAATAATTGAAGAAATAAATATGATAGCGGAAACTCATTTCCGTAGATTTAATAGCATCTGTTTTGTTAGATTCGGCTGCGATTTCTTATTTATAGCAGGGTGTTCTTAAATTTTTTAATTTTTGTTTTGAGAGGGTTCTTTCCGATCGTACAATTTAAATATGGAGAAGAAAATAAGAGTTAAAAATATGCAGATATTTTATTCTCCATCCATCTGTTTTGAAGTCAATACTGTATAGTTTATTCATCTGGTCAATTTTAGTCTGACATGAATACCATAATTTTCAATAAAAATTAAACTAAGTCAAGCTAAAAACATCTGCCACATCAGTAACTGACAATCTGAACGTTAAATTTAGATATGTAGTTTGGTTTTAGTATACATTAAACGATAAATCCTTGTAGTTTTCTACATTTTCTTAAGTAAACCTACTTCTATATAAAACGTTAATGACATGCGTGGCCGTAATTTTTGTTTCCCAAGATGATGATGCCAATTATTGTTAACTAGGTTTTTAGTATACTGCACAAATTGTAGTCTCTGAAGTCTACGTGAAGCCAGAAAATTTAGTTTAACTTTGATACTTGGAGCTTTTTGCCTACCTTGTAAGGGATATTTTGTCCTAAAGATTTGTGCGTCAAAGTTTACTCAACCTATTCATGGAACCAAAGCTGACTTTCAACAGACTTGATAATACAAATCAATGAAGCAATATACGACGAAATGAGTGACTAATTTACGAACCAGCAGCACTTCAGTGCCTTAGTTGTTTTAATAGTCGGTCCTGACTGTCATTTTCAAAGTTAATAATGTTGGTCAACAGTCGTTCATTCTTATTAAAATACTGGCAAGGCTCAGACAGGCAGGTCAGCCTCTAGTCCAGAGCATATCAATTGACAAACGTCACAATCCTGGCATACTTGCAATATACATGTATAAAAAGGTTCTCTAATTTTAAATGTCTAGTAATGCAAAATGAAAATTTTATTTAGTACAACTTAACTTTATTTCATTGTTACTTTACACTTGCACCTTGAAGGGTGGGTGCTGTTACTGGTCCTTTACTAGGAACTACTAAAGGGCTGTTTTTGTAGCATGCTATTCTATCATCATTCGTGTTGAGATCAGGTGCACATGTTTCAAATATCTTTTTCTTAGGATTGAGTTGTGGTTCTGGTTCACGAGGATAACCTTCACAGCTGACTAGATCACCAGGAGCTGACCCATTTGGTGGGATTAGAACTTCAACTTTATCTGGTGTCGAAGCACACATGACCATTGCTTCTGAAATTATTCCCCTCATCTACAATAATAAATTAATAAGTATATAGCATCCTTTTAAAAAC
The DNA here is from genome assembly GCA_018237405.1 of Thisbe lycorias. Taxonomy (NCBI): domain Eukaryota; kingdom Metazoa; phylum Arthropoda; class Insecta; order Lepidoptera; family Riodinidae; genus Thisbe; species Thisbe lycorias. Next base: position 3,422 of record DVZR01000138.1, read on the forward strand.
AAGAATTTTGAATAATAATAACATTACTTGGGATTGGAGAGAACCTGATATGGCGATTGGCTTGCGAACACACATTACAGGACTTTACTTACTTACTTTGACTAATTATTGGTGTACCAGTTTGCCTATATAGTATCATTTATGTATTAATTTATTTATGCTTTATTGTACACTAAAAAGAAAGAACATAACAGAGTACAAGAAAAACGTAACAGTAAATATAGAAAACAATTGGTGGTCTTATCGCGTTAAGCGTTCTCTGCCAGACAACCAAGGTCCCAGGATCATGTGTGTACTCTGACATCTTTGTCTACCGCCTTAGGTATAATACGCATGAAGGTACTGTTAAGAATATAAACCAAAACTCTCTTTTACCTTTACTGGTTTTAAATTACAAAGCACCATCACAATTCTATCTCTCATCTCTTCAATTGGTACATGTTTAACCAATCCCGATACTACAGTCCTTGGAGATTCCTCTCCACAGTCAATTTTTTCAACATACAGTGTATCTGCATCAGGATGCTTGTTAATATCAACTATCCTCCCAATACGTAGATCTAATTTTCTTATATCAACCACGGAATTGTCTGTTTCAGGTTTTGAAGTAGTTTTCTTTTCTTTAATCTTACTAGAAGATTCTTTTTTCTCTTTTTTAATAACTGGTTCCACTTTAACATCAGGTTTATCTACAATATTGTTGAGTAAACTTGGTTTAGATGGTATACCATATTGTTTTTTTCCATGTAACACTTCCAGTTTTATTAGCTCATTTTTTGCTTTCTCAATCTTTTCAACCAATGATTCATTTTCATGTGTCAATATGGTAACTTTTTCTTCAACCTTGATTTTCTTGATTTCTTCTAACTGAAAATTTATTTATATTTTATTTATTTATATATCAATATAGAGCCCATGATTAATATAAAAAAATTCGATTCAATTTTTATAGTTTATGGCTCCGCTAATGTTTCAGCAATTATGCCAATGTCCAGTGAAATAAGCACTTTAAATTCAATTTAATCAACAATAAAGCAATTATCAATAGCCATGATATTGATCAAAGATGAGTTACACCAGTCATCATAATGAAAAGAAGGCGGTAAACTCTATAAAAAAAAATATATACATATTATCTTTATGTCAAATCATATTTTGCATAATTTACCAGTGTCATGGTTAAGACTTACAATTCTAGCTTTCACAAGCTTTACACACCTCATATACACACCAATTACAGAAGCACATAACACTTGCTTCTAACATATATATGCATTCAACGACTTGCTTCTAACATACTAGTATGTGCTTCCAACATATTTGCATAATATATGTAAAATATATGCTTTCAATAGATTCTATCGTCTGCACTTGGTGAAACTTCATTGTTATTGATTTTATTAACACTTGTACTATTTCACTTACCTAACCATTTTGAATGGTAGTACTGACAGTATAACTGGATTATAAAAAAAAAGAAAAAATCGTCAGGGTCGGTGATAACCTGTCAGGGTCGCTAATAAAAACTGATGACCCAATATCGTAAATCTTAATAATTTACACCTAGACTTGGACTTACATTTCGTTAGCCTGCAGTATGAAAATTCTTGTGTACGTTTAGACACATAAATTCAAGCGCTGAAAGATATCCAGGATCTGTATAACTAACCTTATGCTTAAGATCTGCTAATCGTTTCTCTGCTAATTCAGCATTAGTTTGTAACTTAATAGTTACATGAGACATTTTTCGTATAAATGTGCGATACATGTAATCTTATAATTACTAATATTGATTGTTGTGCTTTAATTTAAATTTATTTCTATTTTTAAAAATAACCTCTGGCTTCACCCGACACAAAGCAATAAAAATATTTTGACAGTGACATAACTAAACGCAGTGTCACCAACTAAGAATAAAAATACTTTTTTATTTTGTGGCCTTCAATCGCTGTTTCTGATTATTTTGCCAATATCTAACGATATAAGTAGTCTAATTTTATTAGTAAAAACTGTAATTATAATATTAAAATTAAGTTACACCAGCCATCTTGATAAAAAGAAAACTCTAAGAATTCTTTACCTATTATAAGTTAATTTAACCATTGGCAGACTCGCTAAAACTGTATCGGAGCCATAATATAAACTATAAGAATTATCCTAAAGTAGCCATTATTTTTAATTTACAGTTGCCATTTTTTATAATTACTATTTTACATTTCTTTTTACTTTTTGTTAGATTTCCTTTTCCTAAAGGAAATGATCTGACTGGTAACCTGGTGGAGCTTGGGATACATCCCAAGGTCCACCATGTTACCAGTCAATCATAAAAAATATAATATTTTATTATAATTATGTTTAAGTGTCAATTTAAAGTTATAGTTACGAGGTTAAAAAAAGTTATCAAATGTATTCACAAATATAGCAATTTATAAGAGAATCTTTGTTATAGAAAAAAGTAAATAGTAATGATAAATTGGCAACACTGGTATGAAAAAAAAAAACACTATCATTATCAAATATGGCTGGTGAAATGGCGTCATAAATAGTTTCTGACGTTGTTTATATTTATGCGAATAGTATCGGTTAATTATTTAAAGGACGGCAATTAGTGAGTTTTAAATAAAATGTAATAATTGAAATTGTTGAGACATTTAAGGATTAATAATAATGTTTTGAAATTTTCGCCACGAAACAATGTCAAACAATACTGTCGGTTCGTCGGGACATGCTCCCGGCAAAATACGTGGACCTGGAAGACCACCAAAACGTACCTGTACTTGGTGTGCTGAGAGTAAAACTCCTTTGAAATATGTTTTGCCAACAGAAAATGGTAAAAAAGAATTTTGTTCTGAAACATGTTTATCGGAATTCAGGCAAGCTTACAGTAAAGGCGCCTGTCTTCACTGTGATAATGTTATACGAGGAAACACACCTTCCAGCAGCAAGAATTTTTGTTCAACATATTGTTTAAATAAATATCAAAAGAAAAATGAAAAAAGGACTTCTTCACCGCAATCTGGCAATGGAGCTAATGGAACTGAGACACATACCAATACAAATTCTACGGCTTCGTATTATGATTTCTATCAATCTTTCGATTGGAATGAGTATATGAAAGAAACTAATAGTACGGCAGCTCCACAAGAATGTTTTAAACAAGCTCCTTTGCCGCCAGTAAATGATTTTAAAGTTAACATGAAATTGGAGGCTTTGGATCCTAGAAATCTGACTTCTACTTGTATAGCAACAGTGGTTGGTGTTCTTGGTCCTAGATTGAGGCTTAGGCTCGATGGAAGTGACAACAAAAATGATTTTTGGAGACTAGTTGATGCTGGTGATATCCATCCTATTGGACATTGTGAGAAAAATGATGGCATGTTACAACCACCTCTTGGATTTCGAATGAACGCTAGCAGTTGGCCTATGTTTTTACTCAAAACTTTGAATGGAGCTGAAATGGCACCAGCTAAAGTTTTTCAAGCAGAACCTCCTACCCCAAAGTCCAATATATTTGTTGTCGGACAAAAATTAGAAGCAGTAGATAAAAAGAATCCTCAATTGATTTGTTGTGCGACAGTGGGTGCAGTGAAAAATGATCAAATACATGTGACATTTGATGGTTGGAGAGGTGCTTTTGACTATTGGTGTAGATACGATTCTAGAGACATATTTCCTGTCGGTTGGTGTGCTCGTGCCGGACATCCTTTGCAGCCACCAGGTCAAAAAAGTGCAACTACACCATCTAGGTAAGTTAGTTATTATTCTATTCTAAATTATGTAATGAAACTTCGCATAAAGGCTGTCTATAATGAAACTTCACATTCTTTATATTGACAAATGAATTTTATATGGTTTGTGTGTATGTATGATGGGACACTCAGACATAACCGAGTGGGTGATCAGCCCTTCCAATGGGCCACTTCACTCTTTATAGGGTTTAACCTGCTTTATAAAATGATACCACTCTTACCACATTAAGATGGATAGTTTTTTAAATTGTATTTTTATGTCCATCTAATGGAATATTCTATTGTGTTTACTGATCATTAAATTGCATTTATTTTTGTTTAATATCTACACATTTGTATTTTTCTAAGAGAAATATATTTGTTTTTCTGAAGTATTAAATTGAAATGAAATTGTTTTAATAGAAAAAATTAAAAATAGTTTTAAAAAGTGGATGAGATACAGAGCAACCTAAAATGTTATAGGAGTTAGGTGTAAGGTTGAGGTGGGAGTGATGAAGTCCCACTTTTCTTCCTCCAGAATGAGGAAAGCCTGTGGCTGGATTTTAAATTTTTTTACCGAGACTCGATTTATATTTTCATATGAACTTAATATATTAATTTAAATTATAATTTAAAGCCTTAAGACTTAAGTTACAAGAGACTACACCTCTGAGGTGTAGCCTCTGTAGCTGTATCATGTATTATTTTTAAGAAAATTATGATAGAAAATTGCTTGAATTCTATTGCAAGTATGAATATTCAGATTTAGTTTTCCTAGTATGAAAGGGACCTTTCAAGTTGAATTTCTGTAGGAACAGAAATAATTGGCAAAGTTTGTGGTCGGGTCCAAATGATCTTGGTCCACACATAAATTGGAATATATTTGGTTGAATAATTACAAATTCAGATAAGTCAGGCTCTATTGTATAAGCAGTGTGTTAATCTTGTATTTTAAAAAGTTTAGAAAGATATTGAAACAGGACAGTATGATGAAAGAATGAAGTCTGTAATTTCACAATGTCATTGTAGACATGTTCAGATATCATAGCTAACATTTAGAAGGCTGTTCCTTTACCAAAAAAATTGTTGACAACACAGTAATATGTTAAATTTATTTTTTAGGTTCAAATTACGTCCTAGTGGGATTCCTAATCCAGCTCTACCAGAAGGTGGTTCAACTGGTACTAATAACACAAATGGAACTGGTACTGAAGTAAAAAGCAATGTCTCCTTAATTATTAGAAATAGTTGTACTGGTGGGAGTAGCAGACTACCCAGCTTAATAATAGGTGTTGGAGCATCTGGTGTTGCTGAAACATTAGTTAAAGAACTTGTTGGTGTCCACCCAGACCCTCAAAAATTGACTAGAGCAATACTTAATGCCTCAAGTAGTTATTCAAATTTTACAAATGTACAGGTCAGTAAAATTTTGTAGTTTGATTAAGTTACATTGCTGTTACACTAAGTTTAGAGTTTATACCTGATTTCTTAAAGGAGGGCTGCAACTCTTTATATCTCATAATACAATATGTGGCAAGCTTATCAGGTATATATCTAATCCTGGGTATTGTTAATCCAAAAAAAAAAAAAAACTTGTAGAACAATGTATTCTGGCATTAATTTCAACTAATTTATTTCTAATAAAAACTTACATTTTTCAATTTGGACAATTGTTGGAAATTTTATATAAAGGTAATAACACAACAACTATATGTTTTATGCATGTGTTTGTATATCTTCACTAACTTCCTTATTTATTTGTTACTAGCTGACCCGGCGAACTTTGTACTGCTTAACAGTCAATTTATTAATTTTTTCAGGCAATTTTTTTTGTTTTTCTCTGCGTAAGAACCATCCCCGTACTTCAAGGAATATTATAAAAAAGAATTAGGAAATTGGTTCAGCTGCTCTCGAGATTTGCGCTTAGCAAAAATTCAGCGATTCATTTTTATATTACAGATAAACTGACATTTATATATAATATAAATAATAATTTATCCTGTTGATGTTATAACTAGCAAAACCCAACCACCCAACTCTTGTACACCCTCCAGCAATCATATTACGGTTAGGCTTAGTAACAATATTTTGATTTACAAGTGTAAGAATAGGGAGGCATAATAATGGACAAGTTTTGTGAGAGTTTTTCAATTTTCAACTTAGAATTATATTTTTCAGGTTACTTCAGACAATAAAAGTTATTCTGTAAAAGTACCAGTAGATTTATCTATGGATGAGCTGAAGAACTGGCTCAAACTACTATGTGTTGGACTTGGTTGTTGTGTTGGCATGATAGAGATTGATACAGGGGATGCTGCTGGTCGGCCTTGTACCCTGTGTGGAGACTCAACATCCAATACAATCACATCTGTGGCAGCTAAAAGACCAAAAATTGTAAGTTTATCTTATTTATTATTTATTATTTATTATATTTATATTTTTATGTTTGATGGTTCTATTTGATTAAGTAATTTTTAGAAGAACTCATGTTACTGATCTGTATAAAGTAATGTAGGCTGAAGTTGCAATAGACAGTCTACATAGAGCTAAGTAATTGATAAAAGATGTGTCAGGAAACATCTGGAATGACAGCTACAAATTGGAGAGTGCAGTGAAGGGTGACCCACTTACTAGATAGACCAAAGACATGGTGAAAGTTGCCGGTTGAAGTGGCCCTATTTGGGGTAGGCCTATGTTCAGCAATGGACAGAAACAAGCTGATCTATACTAATAATATAAAGAGAAAATATTTGATTGTTTGTTTGTATTGAATAGGCACTGAAACTACTGAACTGATTTGAAAAACTCTTTTGCCATTACAATCCCACATTATCCCTAATGAACGTAGGCTATATCTTATAGTGGTTGCCCGCGGATTTGCCTTTTGATTGATAATTTATCAATGATACTTCCCAATGGCGTCATTGGGGAAAGAGGTATACTCAGGTTTTTAAAAGTAAAAGTATTCTACAGTGGACATAGAATTTGGTACTTCTCTGTATGTTTAATATGTATTTCAATGTATTTATATTATTACCTATTACCCATAACAGTGGAAGAAAAGATTTTTAGTCTTTCTAAAATCTATTCCAGAAAACATTAGAAAGCAAATTTGCTTTCTACACACACAACTGATTTATCCTTCAAAATGCTACGAGTGAAACGATAAAAATATCTACAACTAGATTTTGCTATCTACAAAATCCTTGGTTTACCTTATTTATATATGTAATTCTACATATTTGTATTGTCTGTCGTTTATGTCCTGACTAACAACCTGGTCACAAAGCATCTTGATACTACTGATTGAAAAAATTGTGAGATGATGGTGATGATATAAAAACCTTTTTTTTTCAAAGCATAGGACAGCAGACAGCAGACGGTTCTCTTAATGATAAGAGATATCACTGCCTTAAGATAATGCAGCTGTTATATAACGCATTGCTATCATAGAAGCTTTAATGTTAACCTTCAGCTGTCTTTTTAATTTAACCATAACACTAGGTAAAAACCGATAATTGGAGGACATATTGGATTAAGTAGTGACACCTAATGATACACGATAGAGTCTACACAGAACTCTATCACCTATTGGTTACAATAGTAATGAAGTTTTCGTCTTACCTCGTTTACGACAGCTGCCTGGCAGGATGGTCTATTCTTCATAAGGAGTCTGGATACGGGGGGTAAATTTGGGGTTAGGTAAATTTGTGTAATTTGTCTAGAAATATTTAT
>DVZR01000139.1:0-10842 GCA_018237405.1 Thisbe lycorias
TAAATATATCATTACGTTCAAAGCCTTTATTTTTTTTAATTTGTTTTTGTATGTATATTTTTACTTTACTGTATCAGTATGGCAGTGATGACACAAATACATACTTACACCCTCACGTTGCGCATGCATTATTGTTAGCGTTAGAACCACGAAGAAAGCAAAAGCAAGCTTACAAAAGACTGTGATTAATAAAAACAGCGTAAGATTGTGGAGCGGAGAATTATCAGCATCAAAGCAAAGTGTCCTGCCCAGCATGTATATTCTATAAATAAATAAATGTGTACAAAATATATACATAAAGTACGATTTTAAAAAAATATATAGCATATCCCACCTATATCATTCCTTTAAAAATACCTACTATGGTTAAAACAATCTAGTTTTCTACTCGCTAGACACATGACACACTAATTCACTAGATTTATTGTATTTCTAATTCTTTATTTGATCGCTAACGTGCAATTTCTAACATCTCGTTTCGAAATGTCATTTCACTATTTTAAAAATATGGAAGAGTGAAGAATAGAGAGAATAAGATAAAATCTCTAGACTAAAAAGTAGTTCTAAAATTAAAAATAACTATATGACATTCTCAAGAGGGATTAATAAGAAGCGTATTTTTTGTTTAAAGGGTAATAATGTAAAGACTAATAAAAATTGTCGTCTCTACAAAAATTGGCATTGAGCTGAATCAGGGCGGTATATTCATAATCACTCTTCCACATCCACGACCAAATGGAATTGTTCAACCACAAGTAGCCTCACCATTAAAATATAATTTGATAACTAATTGGCACACAACTACAGACTTTATTTGTATGAAAAATTACATACATTATTTTTCAGTAATTTTTTAATTTTTTTAAAGTATCAAATCCTTTTTTTAAAGTATCAAATCTTTTTTTTAGTTGTGTCAAATATTTTAATTATTATCAAAATATTTGTCGTTACAAATGAAAGTCTGTACAAAATTTTGATAGTGGGCTAATAATTGTGTTAACACCCATATGATATCTAGAAAGCTTGGCCGCGCCTACGACGGCGGGGTGCGGGCCGACCTTCTGTTGACGAGGTTGTCACGGTAAGGGTCTCGGGGCTGCCGCTTCATGATATCAGACTCGGGCGCCTCATACGCCAATGATATAGCAGGCACCTTCGTAAACATCAAGTTATCAGCACAAGGCGTAACACGCGCGACCGATACAGCTCGCGCACCACTAAACATATACTTATACCCTCCTCTTCAAACTACGTCTAGCGACGGTACACATTTATATATAACACTACTAATGTCTTAAAAATATACCATATTAAAGAGTAGCTAGAGAACGTTATAAAATGTGATGGTGTACGGTGTCAAATATACAAAATACAATAGCTCGTATATACCTTTATAAAATATAAAAATCTCAAATACTATACTAGTGATAAGTTAAAATGCCTAAGAGTAATACAATAATACGTGTGTAAGTACAACCTATTGTAGCCTAGGCGCAATAGATCTGATAAATACGATGAGATGAGACTCTCCCGATTCGGTTTGAATGTTAGCGACGACTGTGTCATATAACATGTGTATGGTGTGCATGAGGAATATGATGAAATAATAGATTAAAAAATTTAAATATAAACGACGTAAATATAAAAAAAGTTTTGTGTTTGGAAAGACATGCGTGATAGACAAGAATGGCAGACAGGTATGACATCGACCAATGACTTACCTTGTACTTTTTAAATACAATAATAATAGAAATGTATAAAAACCACACCTGGGCATAGAACAATGTGTTTGAATGTTATATCTAGACTTTTCTATTAAAACACTTTGTTCCATTACCAAAACCAAGCTAAGTTATAGAAAAAACCGAGTTTTAAAGTTTAGTTAGGAAAAATAGACAACGCAAGCTAAGATTCGAGAGTTGTGCTATTGTCGCCTTCAATATCCACATAATAGGTCGTATACCTAAACATCGTTTACATACAGGCAACAATCAAATACAATATTGAAGACTAACACGTGGTAGCAAGCAAATAGCAGAAGAATAATTTTTTAACGGGCGGTATCCGCTCGTTTAGTTTTTACCTCTCGTTAACGAGTTTATCAGTGAATGGATTACGTGGCTGTCTCTTCATAATGTCAGATTCGGCCTCCTCGTAAGCCAGGGAAATGGCGGGCACCTACACAAACACTAGCTATGAGAGCGAACTGCGACCCACACCAAGCGTGCGCAGTGCGGCTCACGCACAACATGTGCACAACATCCAACACGTAACAAGACCATTGCAAACATACGCTACTGCAAGCAATATTGGCGACATAATCCTTCTGCTCAACCATAAACCCTCGATGACCGAAATAAAAATACTTTTAAAATACCTAAAAATCATTTTAGGTCTTATAACTTCTAATTGGTACAGGATATGACCATAATTAGATATTGTGGTTGTATATTGTTGTATATAACAAGAAAACATTTGTTTTCTTGTATTTTAAAGTTAAATTTTAGTGGCACTTTACTTCGGTAATATAAGGACTTGTTGTGCAAAAATAATTCATATACCGCCAATATAAATGATTACGTGACATATGATTACAATGACTTGGATGCTTAAAACTATTACAAAACATAACGTAAACAAATGAAAAAAAAACATCACTTGAGACAAAATCATTTTAGATCACCACTGGGTAAACAAAAAGTAATTTATATGATTGTGAATAACTTAATTGATTTGAAATGTTGAAGTGGGACTGATGAAAATAATACGATCTATGACTTTGATGGTCGTGATATGATTTCTGTGGTCGGTGTGTTGGTGTCTTATGTACAACACTAAATGTAACATTTTCATCGAGTATTCTAATCGTCTTGGATAGACTTGTCGAAGATTCTTCTCCCTAGATAAATAAACACATATAATATAATTCCCTATAATTTCGGCGTTTAGTTCACAATATTAAGCATCACTCCAATGTTAGTCAAAATCGGATTCAAATTTAGCTATTGTGGTTAATTACTATATCAAAATTTTACGTAATCACAATTAGTTGTTTGTATATTACATAGTAGAAATAAATGTGTGACGTCAATTCTTAATCGTGATTACATAAAATATACGTTTAGTTCCACTGCATTCGGCACGATATCGAGACAACATCGACGTTTTGGCTGAAAACCGGTTAGGTGTTATTAGGCAGCAACATTAATAATGTATATATATAGACCTCTCATTGACAAGTTTGTCGCAAAAGGGGTTCCTAGGTGGGCGTTTCATTATGTCCGCCTCCGCTTCCTCGTACGCGAGAGCTATCGCTGGCACCTAACATTAATATCTTATTAAAAATAGCTACACAAGTACATGTATAATCCATTGCTGAAATGACTAAGAAAGACAAATTATTTAAATCAAGTTATATAGAATCGGCACTAGTAAATTTGTTGGTTTAATTTAAGATCAATAAAATGAATACATAAAAAAAGTGGCACACAATAAGATTTATATTTGTGTCGTAGAAATAAGCATTTATGTATTCATAGGGATATAGTACATATACAAAACTAGTATTTTCCTGATGTATTCGCTTTTTCATATAAAACTACTATATAGTAGTATCACTAAGATTTACTCCTATCATAAGATTAGAAATGACAAATTTATTCCATGAATAATCTAAATATCTGGCGTAGATATGAGATAAATCACAATGAACTTTATTAAAATATTTCACTACATTTGACGTAGCTCGCACGTAAAAAAAATACGTTATGCTACTTTTAATAATAAGGCCGTGTTATGTAAGAATTAAGACACATATTTTCATCCCAAATTTTCTCAAGGTAACTGTTTAAATAAACAACTTTATTCATTATTTCACAAATGTGTTACATTATTGCTAAAATGATACTACCCCTAATAGTACTTCAAATTCTTATTTTAGAAACAAAATACTTTTTGTACGGCTTATCGGTATCATGGTGCAAATTCTAATAACACTCACTAGACTTAACTAAAATTAGTTTTAGTGCTGTCAAATTTCGCATCGTATTCTGTGGATAAAATGTCAGAAATGTACTTGTCATTTTAGTCGCATTTTGGTGTTTTCAAGTGTCATACTTGTAAGAAGTAAATATTTCGTTTTAGTAGTGTCAATTGTGGCTGAAGTTTCGTGACAAATATTTATTAAAAATAGAAAACTCGAACAATTAAGTGTTATGTTAAAACGTGTTGATTAAATTTAGTTTTTTTCTAAAGTTTATTTTAGTACGTTTAAAGTGATATTATATTTTTTTTATTCTGTATTTCACGTGTTTTTTGAGAAAACTTATAATGAAATTATTTAATAAAGTATAAGAAAGTAGGATTTGCGTTTCTGTTATATATACCTTTACGTAAAACTGAGTTAAAATAAATAATGTTTTAGTCTAATTTAGTTTAGAGAGTGAAACATCAGAATTGGGGCCTGTATAAAATATGTTTCCAACGATCGTAACCATATTAATCTTTGATTTTAAATTACTTGTATTTTCAGTTATATCTAAATAAAATCATGGAGAATTGTGTTTGTACATGTACTACGTATGTACTAGGTGGGATTCTATAGTAAAAGTAACTCGTGAAACTTACCATGTCAGTTCCCAGATCAATGCAAAGGATGGTGACGGTGCCGAGTGGCAGGGGAATGTCGCAGAGGATAAAGGCAAGGAAGGGCGAAATTTCTGGAATGTTCGATGTCAAAGTATACGCGATGGATTTCTTTAAGTTGTCGAAGATGAGTCGGCCCTCCTCTACACCGGTGACGATGGACGCGAAGTTGTCATCCAGCAAGATCATGTCCGCAGCCTGCCAATACATTTACATATAGGGAACTGCGTATTTTATTTGTGGTTCACGAGTTCTTCAATGCGCGGTAGCTAAATATGGGTCTGCTTGGCAGGTAGAATGAGGACGACGGGGAAAGAAAGTACAACGCGCACTAGTGGTCGATCAAACTAAATTCATAACAACACAGTCATAATCTATTGTGCCGACTACACTAAGACTAGATTTGTTAATGCTGCCATGTTGATCCGAGTTCCAATGTATAGCCGCTTCGTCTGACAGGGAACTTGGAAATCGTAAGAGATAAGCGAAAGCGTAAACTTCTTTCTTCTTTCTTTTATCATGTATAATAATAAGTGACAGGAGGTCTGTGTCGATTCGAACAGGTCCCAATAAGTACCATCTCAACCAATTCCGACGCCAAAATGTCTGTTCACACCGGTTAGGAGAAAAAGGCATCCGGTAGCACATGAGGTATAACATCCTTTTAAGCTATCCCAGCAACACTATGATTTCTCAAATCTCTTACCATTAGTAGAACCACCCGCCTGTATGGAACCCTATGATATAAAAACGTAGACACATACTTGTTTGGACACATCAGATCCCGCGATGCCCATGGCCACACCGATGTCAGCTTTCTTGAGCGCGGGCGAGTCGTTGACGCCGTCACCAGTCACGGCCACGATAGCGCCCAGGCGTTGGCAGCCTTCCACAATGATCAGCTTTTGTTGGGGAGAGGTACGCGCGAATACGATTTCAGTGTGGAACCTACAATTAATGAAATATGTATTAAGACCTAATAAAAAAAATATTTCATCGGATTAGCGAATCAAAGTGGCGGTAGGCAGGACATATAGCTAAGAGAGCGATGGTATCGTCAGGGTAGAAAAGTTATGTAGGGGCCAAACATTGAAGTTATGACCTCTAACACCTGGAAACTGCCGGATGTAGCATCACATAATCGAGGGTTTTAATGAAGTTCCAGACTTCCCAGAAGATCTTGATAGAAATCAAAATATATTGCAATAATGATAATTTTGATAATTCTCTAGGCATAATTAGTGATGATTTGTTTAAATCTCTGTAACTAACAAAAGCTCAAACTGTGATAACATAACGTCCGGTTAATGGCTTATACAGCCCACTATTAATTTAGAAATGCTTTAGTTGACAACTATTTATAACTGTTGCACCGCGCGCGGCCATGTTTAGCGAATAGCGACGTCTAGTGCAATATGAGCGATACTTCTAAGTTTTTATTATCTATGCGCGCGGGTGATAGCCTATATTTGCGTTTCGTAAGAAATTGAGTCTCAAGTTCGTAGTATTATTATTTAATCTGTGATAACGGGTTTAATCTCTAAACTATAAAAGTATGAGTATCCCGTGTATTAATGCTGCGTCTTAGCCTATTTGGGCTTACTGACATTAAATGTCACAGTTCCTTCAAAATTCCAACTTAGAACAAGATGTTCTGAAAGTTAACAGTGATTTTTAGTCTAAACAAAAGTACTTACTTCAGAATTTCATCAAGTTGATCAGAGTTGAGCTCCCTGAGTTCAGTGCCGTGGACGACAGCAGCCTTGGCCTCACGTGGGTTCACTTCAGAAACGGGGATATTCAAGCGGGCAGCAATATCTTCTACGGTTTCATTTCCTTCAGAGATAATACCGACGGACTTAGCAATAGCCTTGGCAGTGATGGGGTGGTCTCCTGTGACCATAATAACCTGGAATGTTATTCATTATGAGTAATTCTTAAGGGTTTTAATAAATAAGATACTATTTTAGCTGCATAATATCAATCTTAGCTCAAACAATTTAATGAAATGTTCGTTTGACAATAATGATTTCTTGTAAAGACAAAGTAATCATTAGTGCGTCCGTTAATTTGCGCGTGAGTAGGGAGCGTGCGTGCGTAGATAATCGAAACCTGTAGTAATGCGAAGGCTAACGGTGGGGCGAATGCGGACAGCCAAACCGCTTAGCGGTGACGGTAACTATGATACTTATCGAGAACACCGTTCGTGCCAACGTGGCACCATTCACTCGCGTCCTTTTATTTTCTTAGTCCATTACAGATTAAAGACATTCCGCGCTAGTGTGCTTCGCATGTAACTCGCCCGCGGCATGCACATTTTAATTTAGATACTCTGGCGATTCCCTGGCGACTGAGCGGACTGTCTTAGTCTCCATTATCAGGTATTTTCATCATTATTCCCAGTAAAATATAGAAATAACGTCTTTATTTTATAATACGCTATTGGGAAATGAATTAGTTCAAATATCATATTAAGTCCGGTCCGCACCTGAAATATTTGAATCGTTAAAAAAAGCACGACTTCTTACTCTAAATACCCACCTTAATACCAGCAGATCGGCACTTAGCAACAGCATCAGGCACAGCAGCACGAGGCGGATCAATCATACTCATCAGGCCCACAAAACGGAGGTTATCCAGTGGGAAGTTAGGGTCGTCAGTGTTGAACTTGTAACCAATGGGATATTTGTCAGATGGTAATTGCAAGTCACAGAAACCTAGCACACGCTCACCGAGCCCTCCAAGTTCTAAATACGCGTTGTTAAAGGCTTCCTTCATTTCCTCATCCAATACCTGCAACAAAATATATGTCAAATTTTGCTCTTAATATTATCAGAAAGCTAGTTTCAGAGTAGATGGAAAGATACCTTTTCCTTTCCTCCAATGAAGATCGTACTGCATCGTTCTAAAATCCTTTCAGGGGCACCCTTCATTACTAACAAATGACGAGGATCACTAGCGTCTTCACTTTCATGGACAGATACTTGATATTTGTTTGTGGAGTTGAACGGAATTTCGCAGACTTTCTTGTTACGTTTTCTGATCGACAACACATCGCCGAGAGCCAATTCCATACACTTCAAGAGAGCAGCTTCCGAAGCATCACCGGCAACCTCTTTCTTCAAAATTGGCACACCATCTTGACCACCTTTGAACTCAGCACGATTGCAGAGGGTTGCAATCTTTGCAAGAGCTTTGAATCCGGGACTAGTGCGGTCTGCGAACAAAGATTTAGAAAATAAATTAAGAAACCAAAATTAAAATGAAAAAGGTGTTAATGAAAAAGATGTAAATGTTCTCAAGTATAACAGAAAATTAGAAAGCATATTCCTTACTTGAAAATCTGATAAAGATAATTCTCTAAAGTAATACCCTATACGTATAATTTTGAGGCAGCCGGCAGACACCAAACTGCGACTAGAAATCGTGCTGGTCTAGATCTTAAACTACAAACGACACCGTTATAAGGTTTCTATGAGATCTCAAGTGTGGGGTACTGGTATTGAGGTCGCGGTGCACCGTTTGCCGATGCGGTGCACTGCGAACTGCTTACCTACCGCTAACCGCAGAATGTTACCTATTACAAAGACTTGATTCTAAAAATAGTGACCTTTTTTCATTATAGCATCTTTAATGCTGACTGACTAATAAACTGATAGAAAACCCGCAGCTTAAGATGGTAGACCTAGAAACATAAAACCTAGTACAAGGTTCCCTATATATCGTACGTAAGAAGCGTAAAACCAGACTGGGTAAAGCGGACAGATTGTAGAATCAAAGTTGTCTTTTTACATAGATACTCAAGGTTTTTTGGAGTCGGATTTGAATTATTTATAAGGATTCAAAGTACGTTTTGGTGAAACTAAAGAAAGAACTATATTATATAAAAATATATAGTGGATAAAGCGTACTTCTTCAGATTATAAAAAAAATTAAATTGTTGATCAGGTCATGTTTAACTCAACCTACAATAGTAAAAACAGGATTTTATTAATTTTGATTTGATTACTTTTAGGGTTTAAATAAAATGTTAATATTATTAAAGGAAGGAAGGAAAAATTAGAAATGGACGTGACAGGGAAATATGAAATAGTTAATTAATATTATGCATACATACCATATTGAACACCAGATTGATCTTCCGTTGTGTCCGCCTCAATAATCTGGTTATCAAACCACATATGAGCAACAGTCATCCTATTCTGTGTTAGGGTTCCAGTCTTATCCGAGCAAATGGTTGAAGTTGAGCCCAATGTTTCTACAGCTTCCAAGTTCTTTACAAGGCAGTTCTTTGAGGCCATTCGTTTGGCAGTGAGAGTTAGGCATACCGTTACTGTAGCGAGTAGGCCTTCAGGGACGTTAGCGACAATAATACCTGATGGACAATAGAAAATTTCATTAATACGCGTAACCAGGACATTTACTAACGAAGATGACGAAGAACTAGTATCTAGTGCAGGTTACATATTACTTACCAATAAGGAAGATAACGGCATCCAGCCAATGGTAGCCGAGGATAAAGGCAATAATGAAAAAGGTTACTCCAAGAAATACAGCAACACCAGTAATCAAATGAATGAAATGGTGGATTTCTTTTGCGATGGGTGTTTCGCCAGTGTCCAAACCTGAAGCTAAACCAGCAATGCGTCCCATAACCTAAGGATTTAATAATAAACACATTATTACCATGTCTAAGTAATTGTAAATAAATTACATACATTCGCGAGGAAGAGGTCTAACCGTATTGTCTCCACAGCAGATTACAACACCCTTAGCAGTACCCTCAACAGCATTGGTAGAGAAGAAAGCCAAGTTCTTAGTTTCCAAAGGATTTTCATTGGTGAATTCAGGTCCACGTGATTGAGGTTCAGATTCGCCGGTTAAACTTGAGTTATCAACTTTGAATCCACGGGCCTCAATGATGCGAACATCAGCTGGAATCCTATCACCGAATTTCACCTAAAACATATAATATTATGAATATCACAATATAATGGAAAACTTCACGCGGGACTATATTTTGTATTAAAAATTTTGCATAAAATTGAACAGAAACATTGCTTACTTCAACAATATCACCAAGTACAAGGTCTTCAGCGCGTAACGTTAACTTCTCTCCTTCACGGATAACGGTGGCGAATTGGGGTACCATGTTTTTGAACGATTCCATAATCTTCGAGGACTTACTTTCTTGGTAGTACGAGAAAATGCCAGTAACGATTACCACAGCTGCTAACACAATACCGAGGTACAAGTTGTCGTCCGCAGGTTCTTCGACGGTACTCGCCTGAAAAATAATATAGCAACATGAACGTTGGTAATTTTGTTTTTATTCCTGTCAAATTTAATGTTTCTATCATACCAACCTGAATTCCGTAGGCAATAAAGCATAAAATAGCACCAATCCACAGTAATAACGCGAAACCGCCGAAAAGATTTTTACAAAACTTAACCCATTCTGGTGTCTGTTTTGGAGGTGTGAGTGCGTTTGGACCATCTCGTTCAAGATTTTCTTTCGCTTTTGCGTGACTAAGGCCCTGAAATATAATTAACAGAGTATTTATATTCATTCAAACAGTATGTTTATTTTTATTCGGATGAACCTTCACTACAAAGAGTACATATACTTACATTTTCTGGATGTGTTTGAAATCTTTGGTATATTTCCTCTGGTGTTACTTTGTGATAATCAATATCCAATTCTTGTTTGAGATCATCTAAGTCTCCTGCTTTCCGTTTCTTTGCGGGAGGTTTCCGACGTGTCTAAACAAAAATATAATGCAAGAGATAAGTTTCTTTGTTAAAATATTTTTTTTATAAAGCAAATTTAAAAACTTTAAGTACACATTTTGTTTTAAATATTACTGATCTGTACTATCTGAAAAGTATGCTTCATTAGGCATATCTCAAACACATTATGGGCACAAAAATACCATTTATTGCAATTATTAAAAATCTTAAATCTCTTTTTTAAATTTTAGAATTACTAAAATAAGACTTTGCTTTAATACACTATTAAAAAAATATAAAATGAAATGACATCTAAGATGATTTAAAATTAAAAGCATGCAAAGTAGTGACGATTTACTGCCGCTAATTTAAACTGCGCAGGCGTCAATCGTCACTCTTATAAGATGAGATGGTAATGTAAAATAAAAACCTTGTACTGTCCATCAGCAGTTCTATTATCGTCCTTAA
>DVZR01000140.1:0-10841 GCA_018237405.1 Thisbe lycorias
GTTTTTTTTAGGGTTCCATACCCAAAGGGTAAAATGGGACCCTAATTACTAAGACTTGTCTGTCTGTTCGCCTGTACCAGGCTGTGCCTCATGAACCGTGATAGACAATTGAAATTTTCACAGATGATGCATTTCTGTTGCCGCCATAACAATAAATACTAAAAAACAGAATAAAATATATATTTAAGAGGGCATTCATACAACAAATGTGATATTTTTTTTGCTTGATAATAATAACGGCAATAGGTATAGGATTGAAATACTCGGAATATTCACTTTAAAAATAAATAATTAAATTAAAATGAAATTGATATTTAAGCGGGGGTCCCATACAATAGACATAACTTTTTTGCCGTTTTTACAGATAATGGCACGGATTAACGGCCCAACTACCACTTAGTCGGTTTTTTAGTGCTTAAAAA
The DNA here is from genome assembly GCA_018237405.1 of Thisbe lycorias. Classification (NCBI taxonomy): domain Eukaryota; kingdom Metazoa; phylum Arthropoda; class Insecta; order Lepidoptera; family Riodinidae; genus Thisbe; species Thisbe lycorias. The sequence goes on from DVZR01000140.1 coordinate 423, forward strand.
TGTAATATGCTTTTTTATAACTACAATAATATTTAAATTTTGATATTCTGATTTTTGGTTTATATGCTTTGGGGATGGATTCACAAGAGATTCTTTTCGATAATCCAGTTACTAATGTCAGTTCTTTTCATATAATAAGCCAAACTTCTGTTGTATGCAAGATCTATATTAGCATAGTGTCAAATTTGAAAAAAGGCTGGACCAATTAATTCCATGATATGGGGAGTTATTCCACATTGTCAGTTTGGCTTCTACAAATATCATTCTATGATTGATTATATGTCCGAAGTTTATTGTATCATCAGAACTAGAGAAAAAGACACTACTGCTTTGTTGCATTTAGTGGTCAAGCCAGCTTTTGATTATGTGTGGCATAAAGGTTTATTGTGCAAGACTGGATACCTCATCCATATAAAAGAACGTAAGTATTCTTTACGTACTACCTTGTACTGGCGGTTTGCGACATGACAGAGACCATATATTGATTCAGGAGCCAGTCCACCATATAAAGGCCCATAGAAAAGCACCAATCATAGTCTGTAGTTTCGGTCTCTTGTCGTGGCTGTGGCGTAAACCACTGACTTTACAGTCTATAGATATAATATTGGGAAGAATAACAATTTTACTGCCAGATGGATTACAATTGCATATGAGTGACTAGTGGGAGGCTGTGGTTTCAGATCAGCATCAGAAGAACTACGTGCTAGTTTGCTGTTCTATAAAAATATACTTGGTGCTTAGTAATGAAGAAAATAAAAAACAAGAACTTGTAACATTGTTGTTTATTTTACAGGAAATTTCTAACGATTGACCTTAGATTCCAACACGTGGAACTTATAAAAGTAATCTCAACACTTATCTAGTTTTAATGCAACATGATATGATTCTACTTTTTAATTTTTATAAGATTTAATTTTAAATATTCTTCACATTGCTTTAATCTTGGCTACCTGAAGTTATTTACTTTGTAAATACATTGTAAGTATCGATTTAAATAAATGGAAATCCATGTTTCACCAAATTTAATGACTGCGATGACAGAGTGTGCGGTATAAAATGCTTCCAATAGGTACAAATGCCTTACAAGGCTGCTAAATAAGGCAACAGACCAAATTAAAAACCATACTATTAATTTAGACACTAGCAATCTAGTAGGTATATTTTTCTTTGGAGATCATTTTTATTACGTCGAAAGAGAGCTAAGGCTTAAATTAAATGACACTCCGTCAAAGTACTCGTTCCTCCGTTTTGTACTGTGTGGTGATTTATCTATAAAACGGCCATTAGATTTAGCAAAAGTTAGATATCTAGATGTATGTTTAGGTACTTTCTGTTACTATATGAAATGCTCTAGTATCAAAGATATCACTAAATTAAAACCTGGTTTTACATAGATTTTATCCTTATTAAATAAAGTAAAATCACCTTATAGCCTAAGATACCACCGTATGATTTTTTAGAAATATGATCTTATTGAAGAGATAAAAAATCCATTCTTACACCATTCTTTCTCACCGTGCACCCGGAGAAACAACGGGATTGAATATTTTAAAAGTACTCTTTCGTTGCTGGCGAGATGGAGTCTTGTAGAGAGAATATCACTGATTAAAACAATATGTCTGCCTTTCGACGCAAATGCTGTGCACCTTTTGAACAACGGACCCGATGGACTGATCTGTTTTTTATTTAGCTCAACAACTGTGTTCCTACTTTTACAAACATGATCATCAAATAAAAGTCTCGAATATATTTTGGTTAGAATACTAGGACGGTTACAATGAAGATATAATACTAATTTTGTTCTAGCTGGGTATTGAGTGCCAATATTTTATGTAAATTACTTCATTTACAATAAAACTGCAAGACTGACTTAATTTCTCGCTAAAACTAAAAGGCTTAGAACTTTACTTAATAAAATAAAATTGTAATCGGCTCACATACTTTATCTTTTGCACACTTTAAAATTAATTAGAGTTGAATTTGTCCACATAGATTGCAGAAGCCCTTTATTAACTGAAGATCTGTAAAATAATAATCAGAAATCCGATGACTTTCATACATTATCTTTGTAGAAAATTTACTTAATAAATATTCAGTCTATATAAATTGGACTTGAATTTAGAAGATCTCCGTCTAATTTGTCAAAATCAAGGGTGTTTTATTTTAAAAAAGTAGATTGTTAAAAAATCACAAGGTGGTATTTGCTACTAATATAGGTAGGTATATGAGTTAAGTACTGTATATTCAATAACTTAAAAGTACACGAATAAAAGTTTGGCGGCACAGGACTTCCTATCAATAACTTAAAAACGCGTAAATGATAAAACGATATGATTTTGTTTCTTCATCTTCTCAGTCTTCAGAGTTTGTAGAAGTCGAACTGTACCCAATAATAATAATTGTTTTAGTATGTAGCTTAAAGTTTAAATAAAATCTATAAAAAAGTATCTTATTTAACAGTAAATAGTAGTATAATCAAAAATAAATTTAATCTTGTTTATATTTTATTTGAACCACAATTTATATTGAGAGAAAACACCTTCTTAACATTTTTCATAGGTACTACCTCAATTAGCCAAAACTTTACTTAAAGCCACGAACAATTTGTTTTGTTTCATTTCATTCGGTTTAGATAAGTGCTGTCAGTTTCACATCTACAGTGTCAGTACATTTTCATTTTGTGTACAACATATTAAATTTCACATTGTCGCGTTAGTTCTGTTTGTAAAAGTTTGGTGTTGTATTTCCTAAATTCTGTCTGTAAATTATTAAGAAATGCTAAAACATATTGAAAGCTTAATGCTACATCACCCCGGAGAAACATATAACACGTACCTAACTAAAGTGAACAGTAATAAAGATTTATAAGGGCATAGACTTGACCAAAAATATTTTTTTAAGTATCTAATCAACATGTAAAAATTAGTTGGGAAAAACATGAATCTAGTTATGTATTACATCTTAGGTCCCAATTAGATCTTAATTTATGCATTTGAATTTTTGGCTTGGTACATTGTTCCTTTCGTGTGAGTTCAGATTACGTGATTTTTGTGAGATTTTATACTTTAATGACTGCCTTTTGGGAGAAATACCCATTCTATTATAGGTAAGTACAGAAGGTGTTTCTATGTGGTTTTATATTGTTGAAATATATAAGTTGAAGTATAAGTACTAAACAAAAGTTAGAAATAATTCCAGAACTTGTTCTCTTTGCTCTATGTTACGAATTATATTATTGTTAAAATTTTATTTTTCGTCAATAACGAGATCGAATCTAAGATTTAAAGACGGCTACGAGTTTCTACAATGTAAAAATTTAATATTATATCTTCATTTACTTTTTTCTTTCTCTGCTTGCGCTGCTAGTTTAGCCTCTTTTTTGGCTTTTTTCTTTTCTTCTTTAGCTAATAATTTTGCTTGTCTCTCTTCTTCTTTTGCCAATAGCTTGGCTTGTCTTTCTTCTTCTTTAGCTTGTAACTTTGCTTCCTTTTTAGCTTCTTTTTCTGCCTTTAACCTAAGTTTTTCTTCCTTCTTTCTTTCGGCCACTTCATTCTTTTTGTTGTCATTGGTTTCTTCTTTTTTATTTTTTTCTGTTGATTTTGTGCTGTCTTCTGTTTCTTTCTTTTTCTTTTCATCCTTTTTAGGTTTAGCTTTGGGGTTATCTATTTTCTTTTCAGTCTCTTTGCTTTGATCTCTTGATTTGGGCGGATCATCTTTGCTAGGGGGTTTTAAGGGTCGGAAGAAATGTTGCTTACTCTTTTGTGGTGATGTTTCAAGCTGTGTCACTATTTTTTGCGCACATCTGAAAAAAAATACAGCAATTAACAAATTATAGTCGAAATCACATTTTTCTTTGTTTTGAACAATAAAAAGTTTGAGCGCAGCGAAGCATATCATATATTCACTCATGTTTAGATAATTTTAGTTTCATGGCAACATTGGTAAAGCACACGTTTGGTATTTTTATAAAATAAAAGTCATACTTAGTATACATGAATTTCATTAACAAATCTGTTGCATATAACGTACAAGTAATTAATAATATTTATAGATTTTAGGCATTCTTAATTCAAATTTTGTACTATCTAGTAGGTTTATAATATTATAATCTAGTATACTTAGGTGATAGATTAAGCGATTCAAATAATTCGAAAATAAACAAAACCACAGTTCTCTCGATCGTAAGAATCTCTGATTTGAAACGTAACGTGCAATACTTCTTATAAAAATGACTTGCAGTTTCCCGCGACTTCGCCTGCGTTAATACTTCTCAAGTAAGCAAAGCCGCGGGCAACAGCTGTAAAAGAGCTTATGGCACTAAGAAATTATAAAGATTTTTATGGGGGAAAGAATTTTTATAATCGGCTCTCTAGATTACTCTTACTACTCTTCTTACAAATCTACAAATTCACAAACTTTACCTCTTTATAATATCAGTATAGATTTGCTATCTACAATTTTTGTGATCACCGCTTTTTCAATTCTAAGCCTCGAAGGGCCGGACAGAATAACACATATACAGCCAATTTAAAAGACGACGATATATTCACTGGCTAAACGTTGCCTAAGCCTACGTTGTATCATTTAGTTTCATGTATTTAATAATTTAAAAGTATCTATTACGTAGTTGCTGATGAGCCTGTATTAATGAAATACGTGCCCGTATTTGGCCTGAATTTTTAATTTAAAAAAATAATATACGTTTTAAAATTTCAATTTAAGACAAGTTTTGTACCTTATCCTGGTCGATGATGATGCAGGGGTGGCGCTCTCACGACGTCCCTCCCGGAACTCTCTTTGAAATTCTCGGATAGGAGGCAGCCTGCCTGAAGGTTCAGCTACCGGCCCTCCCGTGTAACTGTGGACTTGATAATCTTGCAATCGTGCCTGAAAACATACAACTATATTTACTAACTCTCATATTTAATATGTACCTAATGAGTAATTCAATTATTTCTAGTATCTCTGTGGTCGCGGGATGATCAGGTGTTTGACGCACTAAGCTAACCTTGATACTCAGATCGGGAAAGTCCTTCTACAAGATTCAAATTGCTTTGGATTGGATATGTGACTCATTTCTTGATCAGTATACCTATTATGTACTCATCAAGATTATGAGTCGGGCTTGATGTAGAGCTAAAACTTTTGGAATCAATTTTTAGGCTGTTTTATAAAAAATATAAATCTTTTTATGATACATATAAAATATATCACTTCATCATGATAGTTACCTTATGACTTAAAATAATATAAACTTAAAATGACCTGTTGGAATTTTCATCGGTGAACACCTAAATTATCCTGGACGAAAATAAATTTTACTAAACAGATAGTGGTATCCTAACCTCTTTTTATGGTAATTCGCAACAGCCATACATATAACACACACATTGCGAGACCTATTCAAAGAAATAGGAAAGACATTTATGTTATGCTAACCTTCATGCTGTGGTGTTGCGAGCGTCTGAGTGAGTTGGAAGCGGGTTGCCGTGGACGTGGCGGAGCTGAGGTGGATGGTACTCTAGGGATGGCGCCAAGACAGGCTCCTCCACACTTGGAACCCCCGCATAGCTTTGTCGAACAGCAATTACTAACGGTACTGCCGCTATTCGATGAAGCGGAAGACACTCCTGTAAATAATATAAGTAGGTTTTGTTTTGCAATTTGTCACACCGGGTTTATTGCTAACGTGATACGACCTTCTAAAAATGGAAACGTTCTTAATGAATCTAGCATTGTAATTAGCAAAGAAAAGTAGTGAAGAGGATTGTTCGAAAGTCTTGCGTTCTCACAAAATGCATGTGAACCTGAATGTCGACGATGCCTAATAGTCGATTTGGTACGAGCGGAATTTTTCACTTGGATGTGTGGTACGATGGCGAAAAGTAACCGTAGATGAAAGGTCAAATAGTTCCTCGAAAACATTCTCCATGGTACAAGTTATAGGATTAGTAAGTATAGTCTTCTCCCTTTTGAGGTATGGTATGTCTAAAAACTATTAAGTTCTTTCATACACAAGTATTATCTTACCAGAAATGGACGATTCACCACTAGTAACAGAATACAATGAGGCAGAGGCAGGCACGGATCGTGCCCCGACAGAGTACGAAGACACTGATCCTGGAACGCCCCATGACTTTCCACTTCCGCTTGATACCTGAAATTTGAAATATACTATGAAATTTAGGCTAATTACAAGTAGCGCTATCAGGTTAGGGGGCTTAGAGAAAAGGGCTTTGTCAATAATTTTTCAAAAACTCATTTAACTTGTTATTAAATGTCAAACATACATATTTTTATTCTGATCCTAGAGGTATTACTTTGTTTGTATTCATAAAAAGTAGTTGATTAACATTTTAAGCATTGTTTAACTAATCATCTAATTAAGCCTTAAACATTGTTTAAAAATTTGTTATTCATAAACGGTAATGTGACAGTCCTTAGTTAAAAAATATGCCTGTTAGTTATAAAACTAGGGAAAACAGTTGCGGCGATAAGTATAAGTAACTTTCAATGCGGTCAAACTTTGATAAATGACAGTTATTTGAAGTAATAACAGTGTTATGGAGTTTTACCACATAAGACCGTAGGTTCAACTATTGTAATCATGTGGAAAAGTTGTTACGCTTTCTTTTATTTATAATAATTATTTAAACTATATATTTATTTAAACTTTATTGTACACCATTTTGACAAACATGTTATACAAAAGGCGGACTTAATGCATTAGGTATTCTCTGTCAGCCGACTGCTTTACCACAAAGGTTTAAATTTCTGACAGAAAATGGCCACTAGCCTGTATTCTAACTAGCGTATACACGTAGTTTCTAGATCCCCTTTTTTGTGTGTCTAAGTCAATGAGTAATCTATTTTGTAAACATTTACCTGCCAACTTTTACTTGTAACCAGCCGAGGTGCTTGCCGCAGCCGCAAAATTTTCGCTCGACAAATAACACATCGGAGTGGTAGTAGCCGCTGGCTGACCGCCATCTGGATGGTCTTCACGAAGCACCGGCGACACACCACGCGGTGGCCGCACGGGGACGTTACATAGTCGCTTTTGCATTCACACATATTACACACTGAAATATAGATAATATAATGATTAGATAGTATTTTTATGTATCAAAGGGCAGCAAACAAGTTACCAATCCTGATGGTAAGTGAGGTCTCTCTTTATAGACATCATGGGTGATATTTTCTATGCTGAAGTTTAGGAGTTGAGCTTTATGTGCCATTCTACTTTACTCCGTTAACCGGAAATCTATCAGCGAGAACCGATAATTAGGCAAAACGATTTATCACAAACAATAAACTACATAAGTGCATAATCACATTTATAAATACCACTTACTTCTTCTTCAGGCGAAGTTGCTAATTCTGGCTCATTTTCCTCCAACTTATTGAGCAATTTGTCCTGAAACAATGAAACAATAGATGATAGAATAAATAAATAAATATTTCTGGACAAATTACACAAATTGATCTAACCCCAAAGTAAGTAAATTATTTGCTTGTGTTATGAGTGTTAGTCAACGATATAAATACATGTAATTACATATATAAATACCGGAATAAACACCCAAACCCAGAAATACAAACATCTAAGTTCATCACATAAATGCTTGTTCCTGTCGGGAATTGAACCCGAGGCTCTTTGATCGCGTAGCCGTATCTTAGACCACTAGACCAACGAGGCGGTCATAGATCTTACACCTGAACATAAATATATTAAGGTTCTTTACCGCGACCTTAACAACATCAGAAAAATACTCTTTAGAATCATATTTACATTTGTGTTAAAGTTTTTAACAGATAAATTATAGGTGATGCACGCTTTACTCGCATGATATATTTACGCTACAATATACAATCTCAGTCCAACCTAACCCTCTCGTAATACTCAACGGGAGGTGAAAGAAAAGATGTGTTAGATGTGCAACGAGACAAGCTATGTATGACTGATTTAGCTATAGCCATAGATGAACCCCACCAACCCATAATAAAATGATTCAAACACCACAAAGAAAGCCGGCAATATTACGCTGATTAATATTCTAGGCGGAGTTTTAGCTAATTACATTTCCTGGAGCTTTTTAATACCATGAACGTGTTCACGTTTATTAAACATCGCATCATAGCGGCTTAGAACAGTGTATATTAGCGACGGGGGACTCGGTTAATTAAGCCAGAGCCAGACTTATATACGGCAAAGATATACGTATACGTAGCCTAAAATTAAGAGACGGTGCCGCATCTGCTTGTATGCAGTTTTACTTGTGACGAAGTAATAGAGCACTTACTATTAAGTTACAAAGACATTTCTTTTTATTTTTTTATCGTGTCGAACAATCATTTTTATTTCAATTTTCTGAGAAAATATGCCTAAGGTTGAAAACGTTTTCCACCCTTAACCTGTCAACCTACAAAGATATTTGTAGTGACAGTATTAAAATATAATTATTTATTAATCTTAACCTACGGTTTTCATAGTTTTGAAATACTACAAAGATTTCGGTCAGGGTCAGCCTTGGATTGGATTAATCTAAGACTGACATACTTTTACCACTAGACCAAAAAGACGATCGATAGATATTGTAGCTATTAATTAAGTAATACTTCGGCGTTATGACCGGTAGATACTTAATTTACCGCAAAATAATCAATAATTCGGGCGTATCTACACCTACTGTACAATTAATGGTCAACCAGATGATTAAAATGACATTTTATATAGAAGAAAACTGGCTAAATCTCTCCAACTACTCATCGACTATTTTGTCCATTAAATCGTTTCTTAAGTTAGGACACTCACGAAGCATACATTGGTTGGTAAACATCTGTCAAACATACAAAAAACACGCTTTAATCGGTCAATTTTCTTTAAGATTTAAGAATTTAATCAGCAAAGTCTTAGCCCATAGGTATATATAGGTCTTTAATTATAAGCGAAATTACGAGAAGTTGCTAGAAATAACTATCTTTCTTAGAATACTAAGACCTGTATTTTGCTTCATATGCACTAGCCACCAACCCAATAATCCAAGATAAAGATAATCCGCTGAATAAGGTAACAATTTTTATTTTTATTACGGATGGATTTTTGTTTAAACATTGTTTTGTCGGTGCACTCAGGCCTAACGAAATAGCCACGGTAATTTCTAATTTTTCCGTGGTCAATCGTACATTAATTTAAAGAATTATGAAAACAATTGCGTAACACTTTGTAATGACAGCACAGTTGGTGTGAAAACAAATCAGTTTGTAGATATCTATTGAGTGAACTGTTGTCTTTAAATCTAATTATGTACCTATATTACTATAGTTTATAGCCTCATATAATATGCTTTAACAATGACGAATAAAAGTACGTGCAGATAATATATATTCATTGTGATTTTTAAAAATTATGTTATTTCCTTGATATATGAATGTTACTGTGTTTTATTTCAGTGTTGGATTTAAGTGCAAGATAAAACGGTATTTGTACTTTGTGAATATTTTTAAGGGCCATTTTACATATTATTGTTACAGAAGAAAACTTTCTTTTCGTGCATTTCGTTTTACGAAAATTATATTTTAAATTGTAAAATATTTATTATATACGTTGCTATTTTAAATTTGTGAGGAACTTCATTATTAATTGTAATTTAGCTTGATTTTAAAAAGATTTAAATGCACTTTTTTATAACTCTATCTTATAAATGACTGGAAAAATAATATTTCTTTATTTCAATTAATAATTTTCATTTTATACTTATATTAAAGTTATTTAGGTTCTTAAATTTAATCAAAAATTTAACCTAAACAAATTAGTATACGTGGTAAAAATATAATAATAATAGTTTAAAAATATTTAATTTGTCGAAATATCAATTAAATTATATTCAATGTTACGTTGTTAGTAGGATTTTGTTTATCAGTTGTATTAGTTACATTTAATATCTAATTTGTCGATACATCCAATAAATTATATTCAATGTTTCTTTATCAGTAGGATTTTGTTTATCAGTTGTATTTAGTTATATGTATTGAATATCTAATTTGCCGTAATATCAATTAAATTATGTGCAATGTTTCGTTATCAGCAAGATTTTGTTTATCAGTTGTTTTCAGTTATATCTATCTTATTAAGATTTTTTCTATCTTAGTATTTCTATCTTATTAATTTATTTGTTATATTTTTTTTATTTAACTGTAATTTGATATTTTTTATCTATTTTAATAGATTTAATTAATAATAATTAGTTTTATTTTACATTTACATTACAATAAAACTGTAAACTGGCTCTTAACGAGTTCTGTGTATTGTTTGCCGACTATTGTGTGAATTCCCGGCGTAGACTCGTTACGAGAAAATGTACCATCGTGGAATTCCTAGAGTTTCCCGGCAAAGGCTTACGGTTTTATTGTGCGTTT
>DVZR01000141.1:0-10829 GCA_018237405.1 Thisbe lycorias
GTCCCATGATGTGATAGGTGGCAAGCCTATCGCCATATCGGGCACACTCCAATCCCGGGCAACGGTATGTTTGTTCAATATAATCTGAAAAACATTTTAAAAATAGTTGCCCGACCTGGGATTTGAACCCAGGACCTCGTGATCTTAACCGACACCCGCACCGCTAAACCACAGAGGCGACTAATTATTTTTACTGTCATTTATTATCAATGTGTTATATTTATTCATAAAGATACTAGCGAATTTATCATTCAAAATATCGGTTACCACATATCACTCAGTTAAGTTTATAAAGATAAACTCTATAAAATTATAAATAGCGAATGTGGTGACTTTATATAAATGTGAATTCAATGTGTAATTGTAGAATCATTTATTCTCTTGTTTACAACGATGACGCCATAAATCGACGATATCAATGTATTATACTGAACGAAAAATCGCCAATGTCTTTTGGATCCATTGTCGCAGAAATAGAAAAAGATCCGGTTATTTTTCATCGTCTTTCTACCATTAAAAAAACGAAAGATCTATAGTTTACAAACCTGGTACAAAAACAAATAGCCAATTATAATATTCAATTCAAACAAAATGTCTAGTAAAATTTACCTAGAAGGTAGGTATATCTTTGTTTAGTCAACCAATATTTATTAAATATCAGCAGAAATTCGCATTTACAAACGCAGTCTACATCGAGTAAAAATAAACGAGTTGTGATGTAACAAACTCTACAGATATTTCAATCCAATCTGCTGATTTCCTAATGTTATCACCGAAGTAAGATAAAAGTTGTACAACTCGAGTAACTAAAGTAAACGAATTTTAAAATACATCCCCCGGAGGGTTAAGACTTGAGGCTCCTGCAGAGATAACTATATTATTACTTTCTGTCTCATTCTATTTTAATGTTGTTTTTTTTGTCAGATTTAGTTCAACGGATTTAGGCCAGCGTTAGAATGCTGTTTAATTTAGTAAAATCTGGAGAATGAGTTTTATTAGAGTCATTGTCTAGTTTTTACAATTTATTTAGATTGTGACTCATAACGTAATATCTTCTTCTCTTACTGAAGCCTAAGTAACATTTAGCCCGGATTTTTGTAAGATAGTTTGTAAAAGCGTGACTTATTGACGTAATATCACCATAATATGATTATGGTGATATGATAATATGATTATGGTGATATTACGTATTATCTAAGTCCATTTGACGTACATCACATCATCATGTCCAGCTGACCTAATATATTAAAAGTTACTAGCTGACGCCCACGGCTTCACCTGCGGGTGACTTTCAAACTTCATAACGAATTCCTCTAAAATCTGTTCAACAGTTTAGCATAGTGGAAAGATTAAACACAAATCACATGTACATTTAATTTCATTTTTATTAATATATTTAATAATTAGCCAACCGGTTTCGCTTTATAGCATCTTCAGGATTATTATTCCTGTTATTTTTAATTATGGAATTTCACCAAGTGCCGACGATAGAAAGTGTAAAATATAATAATAGAGAGACTTGCGCATTTATAATATTAAAGTATAGATTAATATAGAAGAATGAATTGTATTAAATGTATTTGTTGCATATATACATAATGGTGATAATATTCATAATACCCAGTAAAATACGATATCATTTTAACAACCATCGACGATACAAAGACTAAAATCGGTTACAACTAAGATATCGCTTTGCCAAAAATTACGTAAATATAGGCAATCAATATAAATAACCACGCTACAAATTAAGTATTAGGTATGTACATGTGTGTTGTTGAAGTGATCTCACTACATATGTATTACACATGTCTCCGTAGGTAAACTCCCGATGGCTGGGCGGGTATTAATAAATGGCATGTCATTAGACTTACCGAGAATAACAGGGAAAGCACAAAATGTGCAAAAAAGGCGTTGGCAGAATATCGCATGTTTAGAATTTTATCTTCTAATTATAACTGGAAACGGGTAGACCATATAAGTTATATGTAATTTAAAAGATAACGAATTTAATAACATTTTCTAATAAGATTTTTGAAGCCTTATAAACTGTATATTTATTACGTTAATAACAATGTAAATTTCGTGTGATTTTTGCTATAAATGTAGGTATTCCTACTTAATCTATTTTGATGAAAGAAACGTTAGATTTTAAGGTGGAAACATGTCAGTTAGTCAGCAGGCAGATAGATGTTAGCAAATTACGTAGACCATAAAGCTAAATTAAAATTGGTGCGGTGGTTTTCCATTGATTTTTCAGAGAAAAAAAAGTTGAGTTTAGGAGCCAGTAATATTTGGTAATGCTTTTTCTGTATGTCTAAACTCGATGGCAGTGATCAGAGCCATCTGCTTGTTTTCTATCCTATGATACATAAGAAATGTACGTAATCCCATCCCTGAATACATCATATTCCTTTTTTTGGGCAGTCGTGTAATAAAATAATGGTAATTCACGATCCCGGTTGCAGAAATGCATGCCAGCGTCGAGGTGGTTGAACTCCGATCCAAAATAGCTCAAACATCACTTTGTAGGTGTAAAGATCGTGCAGAGATTGTGTTCTTATGACTAAGTTTATAAACGTTTTAATAATACGCTGGTAGTTCCTTGTTTCTGTTTTTCATTGTATAACAATTCACCAGCATATGGAAAACGGGTAGACGTGTGGACAGATAAATAAAAATAGTATGTGGTCAGAGGAAAAATTCTTCATGACTTTTCAGTTTCCTTAAATTCCAAATGAAATTAGATATAAAGAGTCTATTTGTAGACAAAATCGAGCATATTTAACTAATAAGTGATGTAATTAAGTAGACGATACAGGCTACAGAGTATAACGATAACATCCGAACTGAATCAATTACCCTGAATTACAATTTACTTCAGAATCACATGTAAACGCTAATAATATAATTGCCGGTAGGAAAATATGTCGGGAGAAATTTAAGCACTGACAAAACAGAAAAAGCAATTTTCTATTTATTCGTCTGGTTGCTATTTACATAACGCACGTTTACGTCTGGACAAATCCGTTCGCGCTTTTCATTCATCCTGCATTTTTTCTACTCCTCCTGATCCGATTTCTATAAAATATGACTAAGATTTTGTGTTGGCTAGTTTTTAAACAGTGAAAGCCAAAACTAAATCGCCTAAGCCATTTTCCTGGGGTACACGAACGCATATTTGAACAGACAAGCGTAAAAAAGTTAAGCATAGAAGTACCTCCACTTACACAGTAGCATTTTTTAAAATGTGCAGCCACGACTTTTATATAATATGTAAGGAAAACAAAAACCACTAGGCAAATATAGAACAATAGGTTACTGATTTTTATGGAAATTCCTTATTTCTTAGCAATTCCTAGTAATATTTCTAGGATGGACAAAAGCTTGCAAGATTGGTTGCAGGAATGTTTATAAACGTAGCATATAGTTATATTTATAAAAGAGAAGGCAAACGAGTAGGAAGCGTATCTGATAGTAAGTGATCATCACCAATGGATATTCGTAACATCATGGGCATCAAGGCCTTGAGATAGAACTAGGTTTTTATTTTTAAGGTACGTGACCGTAAAACTAATAGGTTTCAGATAGGTTATGTCAGACTGCCGATTATCAACATGGTGGGTACGGAATTGTTTTAGCGATCTACGACAACAAAATTCTCTTCTGATGGCTTTCCATAGACGCCGCCGCTTATGGACATAAAAGCTTCACGTTTATTATTTCCGAAGAGGAAGGCATAGGTGGGCTAGCTAGTACACCTACGATGAGTCAGTAATTATACTAGTACATGAACGATTAGTACTAAGTCTCATTTCTTACAGTCATCAGAGGTATTATAGATGCGTTACTATCCTAGAAGCTAAAGTATTGATGACTACTGGGATGACTAGTTAGACTAGTCCTATGTGCTAGTCCCACTTTCAATCATAACTCTATTGACGAAGATCGACAATCTAATAAAAGGTGATGTTGGTACCTAATGATACCCGGACTAGTTGACACCAAACCTTATTAGTGAAGGTGAAAATGTAGTGAAGGTGAAAGTGAAGCTTTTCACTTCTGCTCGCCTTTACGAGCTGCCTGGCAGGACGACAGACAGTTTATTCATCTAGCTTACATTATCTATATTCTCTTTCTATATTCACAAAGAGCACACGACAATATGAGGGAACGGGAAAATGGTTGTTGCCTATCGAACTTTTTAGAATTTGATCAGAAGTGATTGAACTCTATTTAAATTTCTTGTAATGTTTAAGTAAACCAATTGTGTAGTTGGTAACAATGAATTAGACGACACACATTTTAATATGATGCGTTATGTTCAAACAGTAAAAACGAACGAACTAATTAAATAAGGTCAAACGTCGTGGTCGGCGAGCGCGTTCGTCCTACGTGCAGCTGTAGTCGGATTCCGGGCGCCGCGGATTGTGCGCACACGCACTATACTCGGGTTACTATAGGAAGACCACAACTCCATACTTCAATCCATACTTTTATACAATCCCAACACAATTTATATATAATCTATATATTTTTAAAACAATTGTAGCTCATAATGACGAAACTTTAATGAGTATATGTTAATTGAACTCTTCATTTCTTTGCATTAGTTTCGGAATTGGTCGACCTCTTCCTATATTAATCTGATTTTTTCTATTTTGCCGTGATGCTATACATTTTTACATCACATGGTGTTGCTCACATTTACAAATTGTGCTATAAGTGTAGGATTTTCATTCAAATATATGATACGAATTACAGTGGTAAGGACACCATGTTATGAAATCATCAGTTTGTCTGTCTATCACATATTTTTTTTTTTCATGGGATGGCAATTAAGAACCCGGCACTCCGGATGGTAAGAGATACCGCCGCTTATAATCATCATAGGGTGTTGCGTTAGATTCGTTTCTGTTGGAAGGCTACGACATGTGTGATAAGTGTATTGCATTCCTTACCCTCCCAACCAGAACACAGTCGTTGTGAACGATAATTTTGCAGCAGAAATTGGTGAGGTGATGAAGTTTGTATTAAAACCTAGATTAGTCGAAAAAACCACCACAGTGAAAGTGAATTTCACTTTCATTTGCCTAGCAGAAAGGCATATTCTTCAAGAGCAGCCTTAATCTACAAAGACAAAATCTACTAAAGCTGCAAAAGAATCTTGTCTGTATATTGTCGGTATTCTAGAAAAGTTAGATTTTTCTTCGATCCTTTTAGTTTAAAAGATTTTTGATCTGGTTTCTTATTTTTGAAATTTGATCTAGTTTCAACTATTTAAAAACTAAATCTAACTTTAGTTATGTCTCATCCAAATCCAGCAATTGTCAACGTATCTTTATTTTAAACAAAAGCTGATTCTCTGATGAATGGTGTGAATTATTTTGTTTCCTTGTAAATTTTATATAGCAGACTTAATTCCCGTAGTTTTAAGACATTTCGAATTATACTTAGTCAAAACTTGTTACAAAAAAATTTGAAAATTTGGTTATCTTCACCTACAATAGCTACTTACTGCCATATGGCAGCGTCATAGCCCCACATGCCAATAGAAAAGTAGTTTTATATGGTCTGTGCATAACCCATTTTCATAGTTTCATGTTGAGTTAGCGAGTCAGTGAATGAAAATATATCATTTGTAATCAAAAATTCTACGAACTCTAAATATAAATAAATGATCGAATAAAGTATTTTCAATTTGCCAATAATATCTATCATGTGTTACGCCTTATGTGACTAATGATGAGTCATTTCTTAGAAATATTCGCTCACTGTTAAAACTTACACAGTTTTCAAAGCCGTAAGTATAGAATAGTATACATATTTTATCGTACCATTAACAGTTAATGGGAATTAGCATAATAATCAGTACGAGTAACATGTGACATCATCAGACAATCATCATCCATTGCTGAAGAGAGATCTCTCTTTTATGTACTTATATGTACATTTTTTAAAAGAAACTTCTAGAATTATCGCCACACACTAGAGTACGCTGTGCAGTTTACTAGACAGACGATTTGGGCAGGGGAAAAAGTTGTGGCCAAATATGAATCAGATTCACTTGTAGTATACGCATCTGGACTGGAATATTGTTGAGGAATGGTCATTAGTTTCCCTACACTTATTCTGCGTAATACTATTTATATAAACTGATTCAATAATCTTGATTCCCATTTACAATTATTTATGTTATATGGTACAGACTAATAAAACAAACGAGCCATTGATAAATTGTGAACCATTGCCTTCCATAAAGATATGTAGAGTACGAATATTATCTAAATGGCAGACATAGTTGCTAATAGAAATGCTGAAGTCTATTGACTGTATGTGCATATAGACTGTAAGAACTCACTGAACCATCATGTTACGGGTAACTACTAACTATTACTTAAGTCTTCCCCTGTGTAACAGAAAGAATGAATTAGTTCTCTAGTTATTCTGTTTTTGATAAAAATAATAATAAAAAATTGAGACAAATTCTTGTAATAAGTACTTAGTTATCTTGTCATCATCTTAATTTTCGATTAATATTCTATAACCAATTGAATAATTACATTCAAAAACACACTCTCAAATAAGATAACATTTCAAATCTTTTTGGATTCTCAAGATTGCTAACTGCGTAAAACTGTATTGCGTTTATGCGTTATTTTTTTCCTTTCTAGCTTGGCAAACTTTCATAATATTTTTCGTTTTTATGGCATTGTGAAGATGATCTAAATTATAACTTATGCAGGTTTAAGGGAGGGAGAATATAGTATATCTACAAGATCAGCAAGTACCTATAATTTCAATTGGTAATTTTCAGCATTTGCTCACGTGTTTTTTATACTATGCCAATGAAGTGTTCTGTGTTTATCTGATTTTTTGGTTTAAACTCTGCAATCTCTGAAACTATTAGCAGGAAAAAAATATTTTCATGTAATGGTAAATTCTTTTAGAAATGTAATAGAACGTTAGTGGAAATGTTTTAATTTTCACGTAGGGCAGGATGTAAAGAACAGCAAGTTATAAATAATTTATTTTGAAAAATGTGGCTCAGAAGCAACACATTAAATATAAAAAGCTACAATTTTCATCGTATAATTTATAATTTCCATCGTCGCTGCTTGGTGAAACTGTATCATCTTGATTCCTTTTTCACAAATAAGCAAACACATTTATGATTAGCCAACCGGTTTCGCTCTTTAGAGCATCTTCAGGGCTTTAATGTTTAATTTTTATTTTAAAATTCACATATATAACTTAACAAATATAGGTATAGACCATAACAATCGAATAATTCAGTATCAAAGTTATTTAATATACCTACCTAAGTATAAACACAAAGCGGCATTGGATTATATTAATCATACGGTACTGTAGAAGAATCTTTTTATTGCCGTCTTTTCAGTACGTTGCTTTTCGTAATTTAAGCGATTGGTAGCCACGCGCTTTGATCGTCTCGTGCTTCGCCATGCTCGATTGCGTCATTGTAATAATGTGTTTTTAATTGAACAGCGGGCAACGTCACTGTTCAACTTTGTTTTAGTTTTGCTTCATAGTCCGGCCCCTCACGTTGCCCATATATGAATAATTAATGACATTATGTTATTTATTGGTTATTGTCCGCAACTTTGCTCGTATAAAGGGTACAGGTTGGCATGAATGTTTGCTAAATGTTAATACTTTACAAGTAAATAATTATTGGATATATCAGTATAGCTGGGCGAGCCATTTGATGGTACTTGATATTTGATCAAATGATATATCAGAACATTCACATCGAGAAAATGCAAATTTTGAGCCTCTACCCATCTTGATACACTATTCGTGTACCTACCAAAAAATGAGTTAATATCATTTAATGTCAGAATTTAGGAGTTGTACTTTTTTGTATAATTCAATAAATATTTGTGTCAGATCTATTTAATGTCAGAATTTAGGAGTTGTACTTTTTTGTATAATTCAATAAATATTTGTGGATAAATTACACGAATTGAACTACATAACTCCAAAATCAGCAACTTATTTGCTTGTGGCATGGATTTTAGTCAACGATATAAATATATACAATATTAAATATATAAATACTGAAATATACTAAATAAACACCCAAATCTAGAAATACAAACATTTATGCTTATCACACAAATACTTGCCCCTCTGTCGGATATTGAACCCGAGCACTTAGGACGTGTAACAAGTACGTTAAGCATTACACCAACGACGCGGCTGTACTTATGACAATCATTTTGAGGAAAATAATGTTATTGAAATTTATTTACATATCTCACTTGCACAAATATTGAAATCAATATAGAATATATTGATATTTACAGAGATATTACTTTGTTAGTGGTGGTTGATATCATAATATCATCAAAAAAGGTCGAGGCTCATGTTCTATTATAAAACAAAGATAATGTGTAATAAAAAGCAAACCTTTTTGTTACGTCAATCTCTACGTACGTAATAGTAAAAAAAAAAGTAGTTTCACGCTTGTAATCCCCGAAGGAGTGGGCACCGATGTGCCAGTACATCTGCGAATATTCAGTAGATGTACTGGTACACCCACGACTAGCTAAGCTACTAAGACCCATGATATGATAGGTGGCAAGCCTATCGCCATATCGGGCACACTCCAATCCTATATTTCCAACGCTAAGCTTGTTCAGAATAATCTGAAAAACATTTTAAGAAAAGTTGCCCGACCTGGGATTAGAACCCAGGACCTTGTGATCTTACCGACACCGGTACCATTACACCATAGAGGCGATAAATTTAAATTTCTGTAATAGTAGTAAACATAACTTCGAAAGTACACATCGATTGTGTGATTGAGTTGAAATCCAGTATTTTTTATAGTTAGGGGTGCCTTATTGTTTTAGGGTTTATGGCATTACTGTTGTAGATCAATGGGGGCGACACATGTGCAAACAGTATTCAGGTAGCCGGAGCAATGGGCTATTATCGACTGTTCAATCGAAGGGCATGTTTGCGTAACTCAAACTAAGCAACAGTTTCTGGTGATAGAGTTTCTGTTATACAAACTACAATTTGCACGTAAATATAATGTAAATGTAAACTATTTACGTACACACAATTAATCATTTATATAGATTTTGTAAATCCTTGTATTTTTTCTAACATAAAGATATACTTTAATTCTTTTTTTAAAAAATCGTGAAATCATAGATAATAAAAAACAACGCACCATCTTTCTTATTTACGTATTTATTGCTAATGTATTTTTGTAACTTAAAAAATAAAAGCAAAATATGTATTTGTTATAGTACAAAATAAACAGCCTTGTACGCTTATGATGTCATTTCGTCATGTACTTTTGACCATAAGAAACCTAATTGCTCCTTTCTGACCATATGTAAGGAATATCTATATACATTAATATTATAAATATGAAACTTCTTCTGTCCATAGCCTCTTTCAAATCACTGCATCGATTTTGATAAAATTTATTTTGTTACATAATTTATAATATGAGATAGAAATTTTTTGTTTGAAAATCAACCCTTGAAGAGATGAACGAGTGAATTAAATAGTGTATTAAGAATGAGACGAAATCAAGTGGGGATAGGGGATACAGAAAATTTACTAGTTAGTTAAAAGATAAATGTCCTACGATACCTATTCATCCTAAAGAGGTAAGCCGAGGTCCTAGTGTACCCACAGTTTGAAAAATGTAAATCCCGGTATGTAATTGATGGCAAGCCTGTAGCCAAATCACGCACATAATGAGCCCATAAAAAGGGCATAAAATTGGTCATTTTAGTCCCACTCAGGGCAAGCATTATACTAGGTGATATGGTTTACAACATTGGATTGATTCCCCGCGGATCCAGAATAGTAAGTTATGGAAATGTGCGATTGGGGCAGCAGCGGGCAACTGCGGCCAATAACAATGTCACATTAATATTCAACAGGCGCTCTTTGACGTTCATGCTCCGCTAGCAGCATCGCGATTCTTTACCAAACAGCGCATCTTACTTGATCACGTAATGTGTGGCCCATTTAATTAAATAGAAAGTGTCCCTCTTAAAATTCGTGTCGCATCTTTAATAAATTTAATCTCGGCGCGTCCGTTGGTGCTTTGGACGACGACGAACGACGCTCGCCGGCTCTCACTGAGAGTCATGAAATTCGCAGAGGAAAAAAGATGGTACAGCATAGCTTGTAAGACGGAAATAATTAGAGATTTCTCATTATTCTATATATAAGAACAGCAAAAATATACAGTCGTATTTTAGTTATAACTTCGTGGCTGTTATACAATATTGGCTGACTTATCTTTCAGATTGGAACACGAATGAATTTACACAAATGAGTTGTCTGCAGAATATACTGATATCCAATTTTGTTGACACTTAACTACCATATTATATTTATCACTTTGAGAGTAACATGTTTTGTCCTCGCTGACCACCACAAAGCCAAGTGGTTAATTTTAGTGAAAGTGGTCCGAATAACATGGGTTATTAGAGTAAAAATGGTTGCCTAAAAATTAGTCATTAAAAATACAAATTTGTGTTGCGGTTTGCCTACGCTACATCGTCCAAAAAAATTGCTACACAAGCAGTTTTCTACTTCTACGACTAAAAACGAAAATGAAAAATTCTTCTGGCTATATGGCCGGTTCCTGCCTCTTTAATTGATTAGTACGTTGACTTTGTCAGTCCCTTGCATTCTACGGATCTCGTCATTTTTGACACTATCATGATGCATAGCCCGCTGAGAATTATCAGTAAAAAAAAAGTAGCTTCACGCCTGCAATCCCCGTAGGGGTAGGCAGAGACGTGCCAGTACATCTGCAAATATTCAGT
>DVZR01000142.1:0-10799 GCA_018237405.1 Thisbe lycorias
AAATAACAAAAAATCAATATCAGTGTAGTAGTAGTAATGTAATGTAATGTAAAAGGGATAGGCCGAGGTGTACCAGTACATCCATGAATAGTCAGTAGATATACTGGCACACCCACAATTAGCTAACCTTCAAAGCCCCCTAACGTGGCAAGCCTATCGCCATATCTCCATATTTTAGGAGATGTTGCTTGATCTGGAATTCAAACCCAGAACCTCATGATTTTAACCGACATGGGAACCATTAGTCCATCATGGCGATAGACTTAGTTAGTTTGTTTAGAAATTTAGATAGTGTTTTGCTATGTGTATTTAAAACAGGTTAAGAGCCATTTAATTATGAGAAACACTGTATATCAATTCTAAAATAGACTATAATAAATTTTTACTATAAAAAACTTTCAAATATCCATACAAATATTTGTTTATAGAAAAAACTAAATGTTTATGTATTGTAAAAGCTTATATTATTATAATCATCGTTTTATAATGAATCAAGATTTAATTTTTAAGATAAAACAAAATTCTTTTGTGGATTGTTAAATTATATTGGAGCACCTAGGCAATTTAAATTGTTGTTAATTCATAATTTGTATAAGTGATTCAAAAATAATAAATGAATAAAGTTGTTTACTTACATTATTTACATTTTCAAAATAAAAGCAAAAACAAATTAAAGGAATTATTTCACAAATGGAATCTTAATAAAACATATAAATAATAAAAGCACTAAGATTTTACAGGCAATCACTGGAACACTGAGTCTTTTATTTGTCCCAACATATTGTCTGATGATACTGGACCATGTTCCACAACATGACTCCCCTGGAACAATTATAGATAACAAACACTCAAATAAATTTTTGACAATATACACTTTCCAGCCTCCTCATGAAATGTGTGTCCTCGTAAACTCGTAACCTCCATTTAAGCCTGGCAGCTCTTAATCAAAAATAATTTGCTCACCTGAGCAAAGACGAAAGCATTTTTAACACCTATGATGTCTATAGGCAGCAGTGTCTCTTACCATCAGGAAAACTGTCTGTGTGTTTGTTCTTATTATTTTAATAATAGACTCAATGTCTAATTTCTAATATATATATGAACACAAAATACCTACACAATTACTATTCTCATAGGTCAAGGTAGAAATGTAACCGGATGTACTATTCACAGTTGAATGAGGCTGCTAGTTTATATCATTTGGGTACAAGTTCAATCCTATGCTATATTATGTGAAGTCTAAAAACTCATAGAAAATTTTTCTGACCTGTGAATCGAACTCAGGAGCCTCTGCATCAAAGTGAGAAATTAGTTAAATTTAGGTAATAAGGACATTATAATATAAAGTTACGGAAAGAGTGGTGAAAAGTGAAAACTTACGATACTATACTAAATTAAGTCAATAGAATGAATTAATACATATATCGTGAGTGTGCATGAAATAACTCTATTTTCCATAGCCTACTTTTAAGGTTGATACAGCAATGGAACTAACTTACCCAACATTTGATTTAGCTACTATAGATAGAAGGTTCAGTTAATAGATTTTGTTGATTGTACTGTAGAATAGTTGATGTATGTATGGGCTGAAAATATTAATGAGGTTATACTTACAGAGTTGTATAATAATTATATTGACTTACCAGCTACATCACTGTATGTGATATTGTATTTACAAATGAATGGAGTCAGGTGGCTGAACTTTTTGCTTTGTCATCGTCATCTTCATCTTCCTCGTCCTGAGCCATTAACTGTCTAGCAAGTTGCAATGCCTGCAAGAACATGTTTTTGCATTATTTTAATGTTAACAAAAAATAGAGCTGTGTTACTGTCTAATCTATAATATTATAATTCCTTCATTAAAAGAGGCATTCCTACTCTTTTTGTAACTCAAACTTTTTTTATTGGTTTTTTGTTGAGTTTGACACAAACTTAGTTCGAAAAAGAAAATTATTCAGAGAACCTATATTTGTAGTAGGTTCTTTTCTTTCAAAAACTATAGATTTCATGATAGCTTAGCTTCCATGATAGCTTATAATTTTCTTATATATTTTTAATGTTAACAAAATCATACATACATATGTACTTTACTTATCTTTTTATAAAATTAAGATCAATATTAACTTTCATATTAGTTGTAGAAGATAAAAAATAAAATAATGTTCTACCAAAATAGTTTCAATATAAAAAGAAGTATTTTCATATTTGAGATCGCCAACTGCATAGTAAACTGCTTCCTATGCTCTGGACAACACTTGCTTCTAGCAGATATATAATGCGTTGGCAGTCTAGATAAGAGTGCATTAACGGTACATAGAGAATAAGTGGTCATGTTATAATAAAGATGTGAATTAAAGTTTAGTAAATGTATTAACTAGTGTGTTATGTATAACATAAATACTTCAAATTGATAACAAACAAATATCCATTAAGAAAAGGTCAGTGATAAATCATATTAAGTTTAATTAAAGTAACTCAAGTAGAAGATAAACTAATCCTATTTATACTATCAGTTGAAATATACTTCTGGTAACGTATTAATTAACTTTAATGTGGTACTAATTACAGAAATGATATGAAAAGTAAATAATTTATAAATAACATCTGACCTGAAATTCATTGTAATGCATTTTTCGCTTTTTCTCAAATTCAAGCCTACGTTGGCGCGCTTCCTCAGTTTCATCTTCTTCATCACTATCACAATCTTCTACACATTTAGGAGGCTTATTCATACTAGCGGCTAACTTCGCCGCCAGTATACTTGCATCTAATTCATCCGCGGGTTCTAAATCATTGTCAACAGACTCCGAGTAGGGCGTCTTGGGCTCATCAACTTTCATATGACCATAATCTTTATTAGGAGGGTGAAAAGTTTCCATAATATTCATTTCATCAAATCTTTGTTCTTTAGGACGTTTACTGGTTGAAGGCGCCACATCTTGTCCGTCAACACTTCTCGATGTCTTCAAAATGCCCTTGGAGGGCTTTTTTTGTAGATTTTGTGCCATTTCACTTTTTATGCTCGCATTTTATTAGTGAATAAAATATAAATTCATAGAATAAGAAAAAAATATTTTTTTTATCACTTAAATGACATCTGACCAAGACATCAGCTAACAATAATGACAGTTGACGTGACGGTAAGTACTAAGTACTTAACTATGACAGTGACAACCAGCCACTACCGCCAGTGTGACCATTTAATTTTGACATTCAAGAAGCTTGTAATCTACAAACTGCTAAATGCTAATAAAAATTCTAGGTTTTGTTTCAAGAATGAACGGATTATCAAACATTAATAAATTAATTAGCTAATATTAAGCTTACTTATCTTCGTTATCTCAGCTTAGGATATAAACATATCTAGCTGGACATAAGTTGGGTTCCAAAATCTTTTTATAACATTAGAAAAAAAGCAGCAAGCAATAATCAATATTTTTTTACAATATATAATATTATTATGGAGTAACTTTTTCATAACTCAAGGTAAAAATATATAAATATTATGTAATTAGCATTACCTAATATAGAGTTTAGAACACGGACAAATAAAACTGTTTAGATATTTGTCACTATGAAAAAAATCACTTGAAAAACATTAAATTAGTATTTTTCCTCCTTATTCAACTTTGTTGTATATGAAATTGGAAATAATAATATTGCTCGGATTGTTGTAGACAATTAAATTGTTGTAAACAAAAAAAACAAAAGGAGAGGCAGAGAATAAATGCGTTAAAAATGTGGGGCTGAAGGCGAATGCTCAGAATACCATGGACGGCCAAGGCAGATTGTCCATGAGAGAGAAAGCTCTCATGACCACAATCCTCAATAGTGAGGGACCGAAAGAAGAGAGAGTGAGATTAACCTACTAAAATATATGATGATAATAAAATTGTCACTTTTTATTAGGCAACATTGATTGCTTTCGCTATCTGAGGAACTGGTTCATTTTACGCACGCACTAAAGTTCTTCGAGTTTCAAAGAACAATAAATATCATTAATAACAAATATCATAGCAACGGTTTAAAAAATTTGGGTTAAAAATTATTGATTATTTTTGTAATAACTAAAATTTAAGTGTTATTTAATTCATTTTGTATTTTTTTTTTAATATTAAAAAGTAGGTAAACATTAGTGTACTCAAAACTGCCAAGATAGAAACGTTTAAACTTTAAAATTTAAATGGCGTTTGTGTTGTCCTGTTGTATTTTGTTTGAAAAAAACGTCGTCTTGACGACGGTTTCGTGATTTTATATGAGTTCTACAGATGATTTTAATATGAATGTGAAATATTATGGATGAAGCTCGTAAAGATATTCCACATACTTCAGAAATAAAGGTATATTTAGAATAATACAATCCTTTTGTAAATATTTTGAAACAACTTCAGACTTTATTTACGTTTACGTTTTTATTCGGGTTCTGACTACTGGTATCAATATTTAAAAGGATACGTAGTATCATAATAGCTAAGTCTACTTTAACCACAATCAGCGCTGATATAAATATAATTTTAACTGGCCTAATTTATTTTTACCTTTTTGTATATTTTTAGAATGTCCTTCCGGATGTTGTTCATTCAAAGCAGGTATCTGCTATAGAAGTTGATTCTATATCATCTGAAGCGATACGAGGTCCTATAGGAAATAAAGATTTAAAGGGGTCTGTGTCAGAAAACGACGAAAGTGAAGTAGAATCTATATCGGAACATGTTCCATCTAATTTAGACGACTCGAAATCCCTCTCAAAATCTGGACAGTCTTATTCTCCTGAAATATCCAACTATAATGAAAACGAATTGCTGTCATACACAAGTGAACAAAATGAGCTTATATCACATAATGAAGATATTTCAAAACACAGTGATAATGTTGATTATACAAATATTCCACAATACAATGTTCAAGATGAATTCACACCTAGAAACATAAGTCCACATAGTGTCTCTTATTATCAGTCTGATGTCCATTTAAGTGCAGAAAGTCCTGTAGTTTTAGCACTGTCTTCAGATACCTCAAAAGATGCAGCTAAAATAAAAAATGTGTCACAAAATTCAAATAGTGTAACTCCCAAAGAATCCCCTCGGAGTGAATACCTAGATTCTCTTAATGAAGAACCTCAACAAACACTTGATAACTCCGATACAAACTTATCTGACAAAGATGAATCTTCCAAAATAAGTAGATCAGAATCTGAAGAAATAATTAAATTAGATATAAGGGGTCAAGCTGCACATAAATTTCCATTACAGACGGAAAAAATAATATTTGGGCCTCCACCAATAATAGGACCAGTCCTTGAATCTATTCCAGTCTTTCATAACCTTTTATCACCATGTTTAGTTAGTACTGGCAGTATACACAAATTATCAGATCAAAATCCAGATTTACCTAATAAAGAAGTAGTATTAGAATCTCATGAAAAATCTTTAAGTTCAAGTAGTAGTGTCAAAATAGAGGAAATCTATGATGTTAAACAGTTACCAGATAAACAACAGACCGATGAGTGTCCAGAAAAAGATTTGACTTCGGAAAGTTCTAGTGCAAGTGATAAAATAGAACAAGATGTTTTAGTTGAAGAGATCACTGTAAATGATGAAATGAAGGCTAAAAATGGAGACAATGTTGGAACACAGCCTAAATCATTTGCTTTGGACGATATGTCTTTAATGACAATGAGCACTGATTATAAAACTTTTTGTGAAGAGTGCCAAACTAAGGTAGTGATTGCTTGTGGTCTCTATTATTGCATATGTCTGATGCACATTTGTCTGCTTTGCTCACTAATTATTTGTATTCTAATTGCATGCTATGTTTGTATTATCGGTATGTTGATTTTTAATATTCATGCAAAATATTTTAATGCATCTTACACTAAACATTTATTTGCATGTTTGTAACTTTTAAAATGAAAATAATTTTAAAGAGAAAGTTGTTTTATTTTTAGGTTGATATAATTGTTAATTATCTTAACAAATAGTAAAGAGTTGCTGGTATTATGGATGTAGGTTGATTATCACAAGTTCCTTTTTAAATTAGTTTTTGCCTGCAATTTTCTATCTTGTATTTCGTTTCATCAACATTTCATTAACACATTATACCAGTACCACTTCTGCAAGTAACAATAATCAAATAAGTGGATTGTGAGGGTTTTTAAAGTAGAGTTGTGAGAGTGGAAAAGCTTGCTGGCCTTCTGCAATAGGCATTTTGTTTTATTGTACATCTAGTTGACCTGGTGAACTTTGTACTGTCATATTTTTTTGCTGTCAATGCTGGTTAAAATCTAATAATTATTTTAATGCATTTATTGTAGTGTACAATATTTTTCAATATTTTTTAATATTCACAATATATAAACTTTCTCCTGAGAATAACGAACACATAAAAGACGGATTTTATCCAATTTGGTGCAGTCGTTATTCACATACAAACACTTCTGTGATTTATTTTTATTTATGTAGATAAATTATATAACACACTACTAATGGTTAATTTGAACCATAGCTGGATTAAAGTAGCGCTGGTATTATTAACTAACCTGTGCATTATAAAAGGATAGAATTTTTGCTGAAGCATGATTACACTTTTTGAAAATATTGAAGAAGACTGCAAACCTCGTTATGTTTTCTTTTTCTTGATATTGTCATTTTCGGCAAACACTTATTTGACAGATCATGGTGTATTGTTGTCATTTTTCATTAAACATATTGATGTTACAAGAATATTTATAAAAGTTTTATTTTGTCACAAATTGTATTATACTTGCAACAAATTGGCAATGTCTAATTATAATATAAAAGCTTTGAGAATTGTATGTACCGGTGCTTTCATTTACTGCTTTTTTATTGATGTTTACAAAGCTTCTATCTGTCCTTTCAGCTTGTGCACTTGGAAGAAGCTATCACACAGCGTGACAAACTAATCGAAGATCTCACGGTCTCATTACAGCAATCCTTACAAGATCGAAATGAACTTAAACATGAAAATGAACACCTTATCAATGAAGTCCAAAGTCTTCAACATAAAGTCAGTGAACAGTCTGAATACGATACTGTGAAAGGTCAACTTTCTGATTTTGTGAAATATCAAAGTATGGTAAAGGATGATAGTACAAAATTTTATTCAGCTCTTATGAGTGGATCAGCATCATTACACAGCTCTAATGGAGAAAAAGATATGGACAGAGAAGAAATCACAGTTAACTATTCTAAATCTGATTTAAGGTCATCGGGATCTTCTGAAGAGTTTCAAACAGGTATGGAAGAAAAGCTAACAGTATTATTGAATAAATTTGAAAGTTACATTGAAGAAAATTTAAGAAATAAGCTAAGAGAAGGTATGATTCAAATCCTTGGTGACGAAATTGGCAAGATGAAACTAGATTATGACACTGATGTTAAAGAACTCGAAACACATATTAAGCAGGATAAACAAGAGAGTTCAGCAGAAATTCGGCGTCTAAGAGAACTTTTATCTTCAATTAAAGCAGGATCTGCAAATATTGATGACTTGAGACAGGAGCTAAATACAATACATGAAAAGGAAATGGAAGATTTACGAACTTATTTTGAGAAAAAATGTTCTGATCTGGAGAAAAGGTAATGTTCTTATTTCACATATGAGAGATAACACTACACAATGAATACCTTACAGAACTTGCAAAAAATGCTATCCTAGCTCTCCCTACATTCTTTACTCTTCTCTTGCATTTTTGCAAGATTCATTACACACTTTTCAATAACACTGGACCATATGAAAAAAAATTGATTAACCTCTGTGCCTACAAGTTATCTATTTACCTTTAATATGGCACACTCTATCCTACTAATATTATAAATGCGAAAGTTTGTGAGTATGTATATATGGATGTATGGATGTTTGTTACTCTTTCACGCTACTGAACCGATTACGGTGAAATTTGGTATGTAGGTAGCTGAAGACCCAGAATAACGCATATACTTTTTATCCTGGAGTTCCCGAGGGATCGGGATTTACACGGGGATAACTAGAATTTATTTTGTCGTAAGGCGATATGAAGTTCGCCGGGCCAGCTTACCCGAGGGTTTCCACGCGGACGAAGTCGCGGGCGGCCTCTAGTTAACAATATTTGCATTTTGTCTCTCTTATAATGAGCTGTCGATCGATTCGTTATTGCAGTCAGGGTAACATTGACTACATTTTATTTAGATAAAAACAATATGATGGATGGTATAACCAAAAGTAAAAAGTCCATTGGTTTATATATGTGGGGTGTCCAATGAATAAAAATTTTTTTTGAGATTAAAAATAGCGTAACAAGGATATATACCAACACAAAAAAATCGCAGATTATCTATATTTATTTATGAAGTGAGGTTACAAATTGAAAAGTCAATTTTGACTTTAGAATAGACATGTTATTTTATCACAACCCACTTAGGGATTTGGTGAAGTGAAAGCCCTGCTTTTTGATCACCTGCTCGTTTGTTTCTGAGCCTCCCATCAAACATACTGTTATTTTAGTTACCTTTGTGAGAGCTTTCCATACTATATTTTGTATTGGACATTTGTGTCTTGATTGTATAATTTTTTTATTAATATTGTATTACTAATAAGTTTTCGTATTTATGCTGCTAAGGTTAAAACTGTAAGTATGAGTTGTTGTTAGATAAAAAGAATACAATTAGTAAATAGTAACCCTGATTACATAATCGTAGGGAATATTCTTTTAATATTCTCAACGAATATATGTTTATAATTATCATTTTCTATTGTATAAAAATATAAAAAGTAATCCTCAATTGCTTTGGTCACACAATAGCTTAAGAATGGTTGGATCAAGCAATTTTTTTCAAATGTTTGTTGAAGTCCAAGAAAGGTTTTTATGTAGAGAAAAAATGAAAAAAACTGCGAGAAAAATACTTTTCATTTTGATGTAAGATAGTAAAGTTTTCTGGATCTGGTAAGCTTATAAAACTGAAAATATTACTAATACTTTTATAAAGTTTTCACTAATTCTATTTAAATTTTACTTCTGTAAAGTTAATCCTGTATTATTAAAAGCGAAATTAAAAGTACAAGTGATTGTGTTTAATATAACTATGGAATTTCACCAAGTGCGGTCGATGGAAACTGTAAAATAAATTACAAGACAATCTTACATTTTTATTGAATTTTAAAATACATTTCGCAGTTTTTCGCGGCTTGTATCACTTTCATCCTTCTCAAAGTCGCAGGCAACAGCTAAAATAGTCTATGTCACTCAGGATCTATATAACTGTAATGAAAGAATTTTCAAAATCATTTCAGTAGACCTAGAAAGTATCCCTACAAACCTACAAACTCCCAAATTTTACCTCTTTGCAATATTAGTATACGAATGTTTGCAAATAAATTAAAACTAAAACTAATATGTTTTTATTTCAGTTACTCAGAAGATGTATTACGCGGTCGCTTGTGTGCTTCTCCCACTCCTTCAGACGGTTTGGATGTTGGGGCTGGGGACGCCCGACCAGTTCACCGATCTCTGACATTGGAGGTGCTGCTATTTTTATATTACTTCGTTAATATCATAGAACGTTATTAATACATTATACGATATACATTAACCATTAAAATACCGCGTACTTATTGAGATATACCTATTATTTCGATCAAGTTATAATTACCATGGCCACGAGTGCACTCGCTTTGTGGAGTCTGCTGAGACGCTCACTGAAAGTTTTGTTTTTTGTATGTTTGTATTAAATAAACTCAAAATCTACTGGACCGATTTCAAAAATTCTTTCACCATTTGAATGCTAAATTATCACTGAGTAACATAGCCTATATTGTATAGCTGTTGCCTGCTTAGCCTGCGTAAGAAGAATAAACGCGGGCGAAGCCGCGAGAAATTGCTAGTTTTGTAACATATTTGTTAATATTGATTTACAGTTCTCAAGTACGCCAGAAAACGCAGTGAAAATAGCGAGAAGATACGAGCAAATTATAGAAGATTTGAAGACTGAGCACGTTGCTTACGTCAACGACTTGCAAGCACGACATAAAGAAGCCTTAGCCTCCTTAGAGGAACAGGTACAGGTAATCTTTTGTTTTGTAATGATTTGTAAGTGTAGCTATCCAGGTATCATGATAAAAAAAAGTAGCTTCACGCCTATAATTCTTGAAGAGGTAGGCAGAGATGTTCCAGTACATCTGTGAATAATCAGTTGATATACTGGTACACGCACGATTAGCCATAGTAAATAGAGTGTACGGAAATGTCACGTCACCAAACGTCACGATCTTGACATATTTGCCTAGCTTCTTCCACATTCATAACTCTCCTCATACATTATTCATGCCTGTAACACCATTAATATATCAATATTCTTTCAGATCTCACATTTGAAAGCACACATACAAACAACAGAAAACACAGAAGGAAACGAACAATTGTATCAACAAGATATCGACTTGGAGTTGGAAAAGGTCAGTCTTAATATACATAATGTATACACTGTTACCGTGTGTGCTATTGACGTATCTCGTTTTAATACGTATTGTTCGGTTTTTATATACTCTTAATCACTTATCCTACAGACTGACATCTTTTATTGTCTATTATTTTAATATCTTTTTTAAGTTAATAATAATTTTTTATCTAACGATAATGTTATTAAGATTATTCTGAACAAACATAACGTTGCCCGGGATTGAAATGTGCTCGATATTGTGATAGGCTTCCATCTATCACATCACGGGACTTATTAGCTTGGCTAAGCGTGAGCGCACCAGTATATATCTACTGACTATTGTAGTATTGCAGATGTACTGGCACA
>DVZR01000143.1:0-10780 GCA_018237405.1 Thisbe lycorias
CAAATACGAAGATACCTAAGATTTTGTTTTAAATTAAATTTTATCAAACACTCGCCTGTTTCATTCAACTTACCAACATAGTTACAATAAATGTCATCCTCGTCGACGATACTAGGAAACTTTATGCTGATGTACGGTACATTCTTCTAGAAATATTAATCTTCTTCACGATCAGATCTTCAGTAATACTTGCTAAATCAGGGGACTAAAGAAATATTATCCTATGTAAAATACGGATGGCCTAATTTGGGTGGTAGAAGGATATAAACTGGTTGAAATTACATAGATTTTTTATTTTAATAGTCCACTAAGACAAATACGAATAAACTATCAAAGAAAGGAATAAAGCATTACCAAAAAATTTTACCATGAGTAAACTTTTAAGGGCAATATTGCTCTACCTCTTGTAACATATCTGTGAAACCACTCTGGAGGATATAATCTAGGAAGGATCAGAAGTACATACATTAATGCAAGAAAAGATGACATCGGTAATGAAGAGAATAAACATGATTAATTATTAAGTCATAGATACTGAAATATAAAAACTTGAAACATTTACTAGGTACTCTGTTCCTCCGTATTAGAGAAGAAAATTAACATTTTATGCTAAGCCAGAGACTGAAATATGAGGTCAACAACATTTACCAGGAACACCGTTACTATTGTTGGTCTGAAAAATGCGGTAGCTGGTAAAGTGATATATTGTTTAAGGGAATTTATATGAAGATGTACAAAATACATAAAATAAATTCCAGATTTTGTATCTGGATCTCAAGTAATTTATTCACAAGTTAAAATTATGTATCCTTCAAAAGTTAGTCGTATTGTTCAAAAAAGAATTGAAACTTGTTGTTGTGTTGAACTCGTGTTCTGCTAACATGCTGTTAGCAAGTGATTTGAATCCAAAAGTTTAAGAGCCACTCTAATTAAGGAATTCCAAGCATTAGAGCTTAAATGTTGTTCAAACACAATATATAATATATTAATTAAATCAAAGTATGTTCGATATATATATAAAAATACAAATTATCAAAAATTTCAAAAAAAATGTAAAATACTTTAATACTTTTAACTAATAAATATTTAATAAATGGTCGTCCTATTTTTAGATAAAAAAAAAACATTTTAGAAGTTGATACGTAACTAAGTAAAATGGTAAACCCAACTTAACAAAACAAAATAAAAATACAATATTAGCAATAAATTTTCCCATCGTTTAGGGCTCCTCACAAGTCAAGGAAAGGACAAAAGGCATTCTCTCAAATTCCCCTTTAGAGGAGATTTCCCCATGATATTAAAAATGAAATAAAATGAAAAAGTAACATCACGGCTATAATCCCCGAAGGGTACAAAAAACGAAACAATTATGAAAATGAATTATCTGTAGGATACTTTACTTATGTTTAGACAGTTGACACAAAACAAACACTGTTGACATTATAATATTTTATATGGCCCGTAGTTTTTATATTTAATAGCCAATGCCCGCGATTAAGTTTTAGCAATTGAATATCATTACGATGAAACGTACTAATATTATAAATGAGAAAGTCTGTTGGTCTGTTTGTTACGCTTTCATAGATAAACCGCTAAATCGATTTTGTTCAAATTTAGTGTAGTGATAGTTGAAGACCCGGGGTTGGACACAGGCTATTTTTTTGGGAAAATCAACTTATAAAAAGATGAAACTGGAAGTGAAAGTTTGTAAGAAAAATTTTGTGTGTTCGGTAGTAGCTTAAATTTTTGTAAAGCGCCATCTGTTTTTGATGACGGTTGCATGGAGAGAGCTGTAGCTATAGTAAAAACAAAATCTTTTTTTTTTATCACAGTACCACATTTTTAAATCTTTGATGGGATAGTTTTTATTACTTTGATTCTAAATAGAACTTATTGTCGGGAGGATATCGTTATAATGTCTAACTAGTAAGCTAATAACCTTATTTATCAAAAAATAATAAAATCTTAGGCTGCTGCTGTAGGCAACATGTTCAAGTTGTTTTATATTATATCAAGTAGTTTATGTATATTATTGTTATTTATTCTATATATCATGATTAATCGTGGCTTCATCCTTGAAGTTATTAAAGATTTTCAACGTCGCAAAAATTTGCAAAATTAACGATATCGCTGGCGAGACTTTTCTACATTTTTATTCCACTAGATTTCTGGGAACTTTTCGGGATAAAAATCAGTTACATTAACTTGGCGTAGACGTGTTGAGGCGTCTAAACGTATCACAACCACATTTAAAGGTATTCATAAATATTTATCTTTTTAATAGTAACTAGCTAGTAGCTACATAATACTTTACCTGCAGATTTGAAGTTAGTGAACAAAACTTATTATTTGTATAGATAGATGTGAGTGCTGGTCCGAAAGTAAAGAGTACCGGTACCTGAGCCGATATTATGTTCTAATCGACCAATAGCGCGTCCTGATGCACTTAATTTCCCCGTCACTCATTGGTCCCGCCAAATAGACCGTAGCTACAGCGCATTCAAGGTCAGAGCTCATAACTATTGCGAACCATGCGTACATAGAATTGTTAAAATTAGGCGACGGTTTATTACATCGCTATTTTCTTAAAAACAAAGACAAAATAAAATTCTGGGATAACATATTTATAAATAGAAACGATGAAGTCCATTGTATTATTTATCTTATAATATAATTGATATTGAAATATGTTGCATTTTAGAAAATGAAGAATTTAATATACATAAAAAAAGTCACTCTCAAATGATACCTCCTTAACGAATTATGTTTGGGTTAGGTTGTATCTTATTTTTAGATTTAAATACATTTTTAGATTTAAATACATTGGGAACGATGAAAACTGAAAAGCTACAATGAAAATTAAGTTGCGTTTGTGTTGCCTTTTTGGAAGCAAAATAATCATTTCTCGATAAAATAAAAAAGAAATTATACTAGCTTTTACTCTTCCTTCTGCAGTGCAGTTCGTATGAAATGTGTGATAATTACTTTTCAACATTGTAGTCCTTATATAATATTTATATTGTAATGTTTTGCACACTAACCTTAGTGTACGTAGTGTGCTAGTGTTGTGCGTATGTAGTGCGTAGGGTAGCTAGTGTTAGTACATCAGGTTATTTTAATGTTAGTCATAGCAAGTCATCTTTGTTTTTTTAAGAGCTTAGGTAAAGCTGAAAGATAAGTAAATTGTCGGGGTTATACATACGCCTTGTACACCTTGTATGGTCTAGTTGATTACATATTTTTAATGTTTTTCTAATGCATTCCCATCATACCCTCATTATCGGTTGCGTAGATTTGATTCATGTTATGTTCAGAAATTGTTCTAAAAAATATTGAGCTTCCAGAACCTCTTCAGTCGCATTATCTATTGCATTAAACAATTTACCCGTGATTCCAAATACAGAGGGCGTAGCTCTTACATAACAGCGCATTTTCTACGCCCGAATCCTTTTTAATTCCTTATATTCAATTCCACATTCCACGAAAAGGTCTGCTTTGTACTCTCAAACTTGGTCGTTATACTGTCAGATTATAATATAATTGGCTTAAGACCATCGTTTCTATGAAACATTACTAACATATTGTCTTAAAAAGCGTTTCTTGCGTAACCTAACCTAACATTATTACGTGTTATATCCACGCTATTGTGAATATTTACATTACAATTCATATTGATGTATTTATAATTTATTATTAATAATATTTTAAAACGTTTTATTAAGTAAAAATATAATAAATATTAATATTTATTATTTCTTCTGGTAATGGGTAAGCTGGAAGAAATTTTTGTAGAAAAGTAAAGTAAAAAGTCGCATTTTTGAGTTGTTCAGTTGAGTTTTTGTGTCTGTTAACTTGTTATATTAATTATCTGTGTACACAAAAATATTAAATAAATAATCTGCAGATAATTGAACAGAACAGAGAGCTGTCAGAATTAATGATATCGAATTTTAAAATTTTCCCATCGTTTCCAGGTCAGATTAAGAGTATTGGATATTGCTCTAGAAAAACACTATTTTATTCTTAAGACGGATGTTTTCATCGTGAACCACAAATTTCTTTTATTCCATTAGGCGACTAAAGGTCTCTAACCTAACAACATGCAAAAATACATAAAAACTCACACTAAAGATCTTTACCCAGAAAGGGAATACTTTAGTTTAGGCGTGTAGAAAGAATGGTAAATGTGAGATGAGTACGAATTCTCTAGATCTGTAATGTTAAAAAAAATTACTTTGCAAATGCTTAATACTTATCTGATTGTTTTATCACTCTTTTTTGACTAAAAGTTTTTGGCATATAAATAAAAATTAACAACAAATGCAACTTATGCCGATAGCAAGAATATCTATCTATATCTGATTTGTTCATTGACTTTTATTGAATGATTGATTATATTTTAACTTTTGTTAATAAGATATACTTGTAACGTTTCACTTTAATAAATTTATTATATAAAATCAACCGGAAGGAAATTAAATACCCTGAATGATGTTGTGATGGGCTGAACCGGTTTGATTTATGTAATATATAAAATATATGAAAGCACAGCAGTACAAGTACAACTCAGGTACTATACTTCACTAAGCGTGCACCGTTAAATGTAGAACCACTGCCAGCCCTGATAAGTAATATGTAGGTAAAAGAAAATATTGTTTTTCCTCTGTCGAAATTATTTTACCATTAATTTTTAATCATCGTAACCTGAACTAATGATAGTTACCCAATAAATAAAATAATTAATTATATTGCTTTTTTAAGTGTTTTTTTTTTTTTTACAGGAATAGAATAAAGAGAAACATTTATTCAAAGGATCTTCAGGCTGTTTACTCTGCGTTTATATAAAAGCAAATAATGATGTAAAGACTGAGAAGAGATTAATAAATCATAATTTTATTCAATAATATTATGATTTATTTACTCATACAAAGTAACCTACCAGTTAATACATTTGCTAAAAGAAAAAAAAACATGCAACATTGCAAATAATAATATACTATTTCCATTATACTTATTTTGTAGAGAAAAATACTTATTAGTTATCTATACTAATATTATAAAACAGTAAAAATATTTATCGACATACATGCATTTTACACAAGCCAAAAATACTTTTTTTAGCTATTATAGCTTATCTATGATTAAGTAAATTAAATAATATATTTAATTAGCTAGTAGTTCTTAAAGCAATACAAAATAGCGCTTAACCCATGTTACTTTATTACCTAATACATGTTAGTCCTTAATACTACAAGGTTTTGGTTTGTTGAATAAGGTAGACGTAGCTGGCCGTTGCATATACATATACAAGTCAACTATAACATTTTCAATAGGTGACAAGTTGGTAAATAATTTTGGTATTGGTGATAAACTAAACCTATATCTTGACAAGCAAGCATGGCAAGTAAACCTGATTGTATCAGTTCCATAATGCGGCACGTAGTGTATGTGACATAAAGCGTTTGTCACACAAATGATTCCGTAATGTTGCGACAAACCTTGTCGCAACCTAAATTCTTTATTGTATTTGTGTATATCTATATTGATTCTATAATCAATATCGATATACTCAAATACAATTTGTCTATACAAATACGCTATAATATCTTAAGTATGGAAACCATCCAGATCTTAGATTTTTTATTGAGATACCCAGAACTTTTATACCATAGCAATCTGCAGTAGTTCATACAATATTTAGCATTTATGAAACAGCACCTGGCCAAGGAACTACCGAGCTTCATCTGTTCTTACTCTATTTCTACTTATATTATTCTTGACAAAATAAAGCTTAGTCCGAAAAAAAAAGATAACATTCTAAGTAGGCTGTTATCGTTCAAGAATCTAACCCCGTCCGGCTGCAAAAAAAAATACAAACGCGTGTCCATTGTTTAAGTTCGTCCAATAAGCTGTTTTTAAGACAGAAATGTTAACAGAATGTTTTGTATATACTCATCACGTAGAGATTTTATAACATTGTCAGATTGATTAAGCTCTTGGAGTAAGCGTTTTCAAGCATAACTGACTAATATTAGCTACTTACGATCGCGACTAGAAAATTTAAAATATAAAAGATTCGGCCAATACGCACAATTGCCCAGAGGATTCGATAAGTACAATACTAATAACATCCATAAGTCAGCCATTTCTAGAGTTTTAACAGATTCCGCGTAAACTTTCGTTCATCAAATGTATGCATTTTCCATGCAATTCCTTTTCTGAATTTGTAAATATATTTGGTAAACTTACGTGAGGCATATTTTATACTCTACTGACTACACGAACAAAAAACTGAAGTCACGGGTTCATCTTTCAGATTTATTCTATAAATATAAGAAATAATTCTGTATAATGACTGTAAACGTAATCATAATCAAAGGCGGAAATGTCCTAACTAGAAGATCCCTAGTCACTCTTTATTTAATTTAGCGTTAAATTGTCAAAGGTCGGGAAACACTTCTAGGCGTGAACGCTTTAGTCGTTGGCCATTATGATGATAATAAACGACACGAATATTTTAGTTCATGATTGTAACTGTACGACTCAAACGTCTGTTGTTAATGCCACTTAGTGTGTCGTTTACTTTTAACTAGATATTTGTTTTTATTTACTTACCCATTTATCAATCGTATGACTTGTAAAATTTATAAATATCATTAAATTTAGAGGGATGGGTGAATCTGTCTTTTTGGATGTCAAATAGATAGCGGAAGAAATGGTTAGTATCCAAAAAATCGACCGATTTTTTTGGGTACTAATCAGTGTCATCGGCGTTCAAACAACCTTCTACTATGTATTCAAATTTAAGTCAAACAGATTTGGTGAAAAGTGTACTCTCGAGT
This sequence comes from Thisbe lycorias, assembly GCA_018237405.1. NCBI lineage: Eukaryota > Metazoa > Arthropoda > Insecta > Lepidoptera > Riodinidae > Thisbe > Thisbe lycorias. Next base: position 6,843 of record DVZR01000143.1, read on the forward strand.
AAAGAGTACACTTTCCAACAACATTTGGCACGCAAGACGACATATGCGCACACAATACTAATACAGCAACTGAGTGATATCAGGTGGGTGTACTGTGTAATGTGAATGCAACTCCTGTTCATCCGACTCGAGGTTGGTCTTTTCTTAAAGCAGCGGCTCCAAGAGCCGCATTCACAAAGTGCACATTGTGTCTGCTTGAATTGAATAAATTCGATGTGAGCTGACCAACGAGTAGAGAAATGCCTCTATTCTAAATAAACCAAGTTCTACTTCGTTCTGGTTATCGCTTAATTATTTAAAAAACATTAACAATAGTTATTCAATTTAATGATGTATTAAGTAGCATTGGGACATTTATAATAGCACATTTTATACTAATATTATAAAAAGGTAGTCTGTTAGTTTGTAAGTTTGTAAGAGGTGGAACTCTAGAACTATAAAATGGATTTTAAAAATTCTTTCCGCTGTAAAAAGCTGAAGATCATTGCCTATATTGTGCAAATGTAGCTCGCTTAGCCCGCGTGAGGATTGACGCAGACGAAGCCGCGGGAAACTGCTAGTTCATAAGTAATCCATTCACGACATAATTTCCTTTTTTAATCTATTTTTTACTGTTAAGTCTATTTTCGTAACAACGAAATGAGGATTTATGATATGAACATAATCCTAAAGACTATTTGTCTTCTGAAGTCCACTGTTGGACAATGTGTAAGACTGGCCTCCCCCATTAATATAATATTTTCAGTAGTGCTGACTTTAATTAAAAACGCTACGGTTCGGAGTTATTTTAAATTATAAGTGGATATACTTTCATTGACCAGTCACCATTTCCTTGTTCCTTTTTTTCTTTCCTGATGTTCAGCGGGATATTCCGCTTACAGTTGACGAGGACATTGAGAACGTCGCCGTGTTAATAAAATTAAAACCTTCAATGCTCTCACAATTGTATAACACATTTGTTCAAACGATGGCTGTGTGAATAAAATTAGATAATTGGAGTCCCGATATCCCGATAAAACATTTATGTGATGAACATGGTGTTTATACATCTGGACGTTTGTAGTACATTATATATTTATTGGATAATATATAAACCTATAACAAAATCGTAGAGCTATTTTGAGGTTAGATCAATTCGTTTTTTTATACTACATCTGAAGTTCGTATTAACGTTATGTTTTACTAATATTACTGTAATAATATGCTAATATGTCGTTTACATCAAAAGCACGTGGAATGCGTCCAGAACTCATGTTAAGATTGGAAATAATCATAAAGTCAAATATGTTATTAGAGTAAAAGTATTTATTTATAAAGAACTATTTAAAGAATTACAATGTGATTTCACTCTCTACGTAATAATACCTAGACAACTTGCACACATATTGCATCCATAATCTCACAAACAGTTAATCTACCGCACTTTTACAAAATATGTTGAAATGAAATGCTCCCCTTACAATACTGTAAATACGACGACAGAGATTAAATACGATAGACAGTGGCATATTAACAGAAATGCATATTTTCTGAATAGTTGAGATATTTCTACACTATAGTTAATAGCAAAAAATCAAAATTAAACTAGTTTCTGATTTAAACAGGATGAGAATTTATGATGTCTATAAAAAGAAATAAAATAGTGCATACGTTTGAGACATTTTAAATTTTCGTCTTAAAGAGAGATAAAATATTTACAGTGCGGTACATTTAAGAGGAGAATAAAAATTGCCGTATAATAAATTACACCTGACACATTTACTACTATAATTATTCTATTTTATCCTAGACCTAAACTAATGCTCATGAAGTCCTATCAAGATCCTAGCTTTGTAATGTTTTTATTTTATGTTTAAACTAATCTAAAAGACGGTCAAAATATTAACTGACTAAAGTAGAATGAAAAAGCATTTTAATTACGTTTACTTTTTAAAATGCTAATTTAAGAATCGATAGATTATTTACTTGTTAATGGTTAAAGAAATTAATGCATTACATTTTCATTAATATTTTTTAATTAAAAATAGGTACTAATGAAATTTAACCATAAAATAGTAATTTTACCGAGTTTAATTTCTTATTTAATTGATAACTTAAGTTTTCTATAATTAAATTGAATATTTAATAAAATGTATGTTATGATAGTTTAAATTGTTGTCAATTACTATATTGTCTTAGTGTCGATGATAAAAGCCGTGCAATTTATGTAAATATGAAAATTTGTTATTCGTAAGAATAAAGTTTGCACTGTCATATTTTTAAGTCGCCTTATATTTACACTAAACTAGTTAGTAGTAACCTGCATCAAAAATAGTTTAAATTTAAACAGACTTATAAAGGTTTTTCAAATGTAAGTTTGAACTGTTATTTTACGTTATAAATTTAAGCTACTTTTGACACTAATCGTGTTTTTGTAAAACAAAGAAGGTCCGATATATATATCGTAATATTACATTTTATAATAATCATATTGGACCTAGCCTCTGGTGTCATCAAACACACAAATCTCACACAAACAAACAGATTGCATATTACTTGTACTTTCATTCATTTTTTCATTAAATTCCAAAACCAAAGACTAGGGTAAGGCTAAGTTTCACGAAATATTGAAGAAATATCCCGAAAATATTTTACTATATGTTGATGTCAGTATCTTTCAATCAGTTGTAGTTATAGTTTAAAAGCGTCGACGTTTGTTAGGGAAATCATCCATTGAGCGCGTTGATTCCCAACCACGATTCTGCGACATGTCATCGTAACCTCCACCGGGCATGTCGTACTGGTCTCTGAAGCCTCCATCCTAAAGTAAGCAATCACAACACTGTCCAATATTTTCTTGTATAAACTTGATTTATAGTGGTAAAATAAACGTCACTTATAGTTTTTTTTTATAAGATAAAAGTACATATTAGGGTTAAAATATGACAAACCGAAAAAAAATCGTGAAATTTGAGTATAAATTGACCGTTTACGATAGTTCAAATGATTTATTGTTAATTGGCAAGACTGGTTTGCTTTCGTTTAAATGATTTTAACAATGCAATGTATAAAGCTCGCCGATTTCCGCACACCATGCGACTACGAGTCCTTAAAAAGGCCAAGGAAAAGGATTTTGCCAAGCCAACCCACTGGCTGCACATAGCCACGCAACCCCTGTGTCCGACTTGACTAATGTAGCTTATTCATTAATATTTTATTTTAGATTTTTATCGATCTGCTGTTAGCTATTGAAAAATTTTTATTGATTATCCGGTACTTTAGCTGTCGCGCTGTAGCTATTTAATACATATATTACAGTTACGTTATTTATTTCAACTAACAATAAGTATCAATTATTGTTACTTTTCATATAAACCAAAATAATTAGAGATTTAATAGATTGCTCGTAATATAAACATATTACGAGCAATCTATAAAATTAACCTGCTCACACATCCATTAAATTTAAAGAAGGCAATTGAATCTTGTTTTATGTCATACTTCGTCAGATGGAGTCGCTTCGTCTCAGAATTGTTCGTGATATATTTTTTTTAATTCATTCGACTAGAGCATGGCTGAGATTGTGGAATAAATAACTTAACAATATAAAATCATCTATTTCTCAATTTTAAACACCGACTCATTCTTTCAATCCCACTTTTTCTCTAACTTCTCGATTCTGGAGGCAATCTAAGAGAATTTTACACCGTACATGTGTTGGAGACGGGCCATCGCCATCAATGACGTCTACTGTTAAACATAATATGCCTCTTCCAAACTACACTAAAACTCACGGTTCTTCGCTACCTGCATCTACCGACTTACGGGAGAGATGTAGGCTAATTTTTAAAATATGAGCAGTGCCGCTCATCTTCACTAAATTGATGTTAATATATCTCAAATCGGTTGCTTTTATTTTATACTAGCGGCACGCCCTGGCTTCGCACGGGTATAAAATA
>DVZR01000144.1:0-10732 GCA_018237405.1 Thisbe lycorias
GTACCTCGGCTAATCCTGGATACACCAGTCTCGTGATGTGACAGGTGGAAAGCCTATCGCTATATCTGACACCCTATTACAGAAACAGAGTCTATATATAGAGATAATATTTTGTCTAATGATGAAAGGGGAAACAGATAGGTAAGAGCTACGTAAATTAACTAACAAGCCCTCATATATCATAACGAAAGCTAAATTAAATTTGATGCCACCACATGTTTCTGTCAATTGTTTATTATGGCTTTCCGTGATCGACAGCTCGTATTGATCAAAAGCGACACGAATGTTTTAATTAAGGTCTTATTATAAAATTGAGTTTGCCAAATTACCTGCAAATTTTTAGTGAAAACATTAACTACGAGTCTTTATACCTAACGATATTTTACAATATTTTCTTATTAATAGAGTTTTGCATTTAAAGGTCTTTTATTCGAGTTTCCTATAGTATTCTTTCTTTATTTAATTTTTAATCTATTTACCGATTCAATTGGAAACCAGACGCGGCATTTGACTTTGATTGGATTATTTTGTTTAGCTAGTTAATTAGATCGAAGGCACAAATTTAAACTAATTTGCTCAAAATTATAAAGTTGTGAGGTCAAACAAATGTTTCAACGAGGTGTCAACGATCAAAAGTGTTAAATGATTTGTTATTGTTTCTATGTCGCGGTTTTATGCAATGAAATTTTCTTAGTGATTCTATAAATTTAGAAATTATGATATTCGTGGACAAAATAAGTTACTGAAACAACTCAACATATTGGCAAGCTAAAGATCAGGGACCGAGCTAAAAACCAGAAAAAAAGATGCAGTAAAACTATTGAGTGGTCACCACCACATACCAGCTAGACGAAACAGCATAGGCTACCCCCTCCTGGATAGACTGACGATCTAAACGAAGAAGCGCAAAGTTGTTGGAAATTTGCGGTGGAGGGAGGATTGAGAATTATGTCATGGTTATTTTGAGTAGACGAGGTCACACAGACCACGATCATCATTATCAATTTTACCCTTACGTCTACTGCAAGATTTAAGCGTATCTCAAATGTCATAATAATAATTACAATGTCATTAGACACGTACAATTCATATATAAAAAAACAAAATAACACATCTAAAAATACATGATAGGATCCACTATATTGTTATCTAAGGCAATACCATTGGCCAAATTGTATTAACCACAATAACGTATCAATTGACTGTAATTTACGATGGGTCTTGCAATGTTTCGAACATTTTCATTTAAATACTTGAAAATTATGTTAATGAAAATATTTTTTTATCCTATAAATATAATAGTAAAATTTTATTACCTCAATAACATTTGAATAGTTAAGTAGTTATGCTTCTGTAATTACGGCTTTTATGTTATGATTTGTAGGAGTTTTATTGTTCATTAAATGCTTAACATTGCATTTTAGTTGCTGTTTATACTATAATTTTATTTTCATAATGTTATTTCTTTATTTACATTTATTTTTACGTATGTTGCCGAATTTAATTTAATTTCAGTTACCGCGACAGTTAAACCATAAGTTTTTGACATCCTATAAGTATCTAGCACCAGCTTCACCAGAATCCAAATATGTGCTTTTTCGAATCACTACGGGATCTTAACACACGAAGCGTGAAACAGCCAAACAATACAGACTAAGGTAGTCGCTGATAACATTTTTTTTTGTGTTTTGAGAGTAAAAAACAAGTATTGATATTTATAGTTTTTAGAGCTTCCCGTTATTTCAATGCTGTTGAAAGCGCCATGATCATGAGATAACTTAAAATGTTTAAAAGTGTTTATAAAAACAAGCGTAAGCGTTTAAAGAATGATATATAAGAATGATAATAAATCGGGCGTTACAATTGAAACCCGCAGCATAAGACCACAGAGGCGCTTGTTTATTAATTGATGGATTTAATTTTAGTAATATTATGAAGAACAATAAGATGCTTATTATAAGTACAAATTTATTTATTAAAAACTGGACGTTACATAAGACACTGATGTGTACTGTCACTTCAGGATTGCTAGTAAAACTTTAGGAGGCTAAAATCGACTGTATTGATATCATACACTAAACGAAAAATTTGACATTGCTTTTCCAACAAAAAAAAATTTAGGTAATCCAATATTTGTGATATTGGATTACCTAGAGAAATGGCTATTGGAGATGGTGCTATAAATCGATGATTTCGATGAATTATACTGAATGAAAAATTCACCGTTGCTTTTCACATCTACTGTGGCGACAATGGAAGGAGACGGCGACATTATAAGAGGAGATGTGGATTCGAATTCCATTGGTGGATAAATGTTTCAAAATCAATTCTGATAGACAAAGAAGATTCTGGTTTAAAATAACAATTTTAATAAAATCGTGTAGTCGTGTCGGGTATTTTAAAAACATAGCTATCGATATCTGCCAATAGCTAGGTAATGAGGGGTCGCTAATTAAATGTCGTCTGTCAAAACCGTCGCCACGTCAAATTATATGTATTTTCAAAATGGCGGCCTGTGACGCGCAGCCATCGCTCCGTTAATGCCAGGGATTTATTTTATTTCGTTTCGATTGACATCATTTTCATGATGAGCTTAAATTTTAAATGCTAGGAATTAAGCAGGAGACAGATATTATTTATCTATTTAACCACTTTTGTTTATTTTACGCAAAATTTGGCGCCAATACTTTTGTTAGATTTTTTGTTTGTGTCAACCTAGTTTTAAATAATACCACATGTCTGCTGGATAGCGGTTAGCCGTAGATAGAAGTGAAGGTTTAGATTCTTGACGTAAAAACCACTATAACTTCAAATTAAATTAATTATTGTATTGCTATAATATTAGCGGAGATTAAACATTCATTCTAAAGGAGTGTAAAGTCTACACAACGGCCCCAACTTTTTTCTGGGTTTCCTTAGGCCTGCATCGCCTACAAGGGAGCGTTTTCGCCCACTTTGGCAAAGGCTGGCATAGCCCGTCAGCTACGTCAAACTAATTGGACCACGCGGATCTATTTCTTTCTTCTTTTGTTCTTTCTTATGTAAATACGTACTTAATAAAATACGTAATCTTCCCCGACAGCACAATTAACAGTAGCCAATTGTACTAGATTTCATTCAACGTCAAAAAAGAAGAAGGTTCTCCATTTGATTATATTTATAATTTTTATGCTTTTCCTTATAACTCCGACATTAAATAATAATTGATGTCAAAAATCCTTTTTTGTTTGATAGAGTAATCTCTTGTTTGGTCTGTCTTTGTCACTCTTGTTTGGTCTCTTTTTCTTTTATTTTGTATTAAAATATTATACTTTCTTTATGTACTCGTGAAATAATTTATAAATGTTTTTTTTGCGTTTAATCGTTTTGAAAACAATACAAACATAGCATACGAAATTTTAAATAAACTGCAATGTTTCTCTAACAAATGCACAGCAGTTACTAAGTTCGCGAAACAAAAAGATGCAATCAATCAGCACTCGCATGATACGTAATCTTGCCCGACAGCACAATTAACTGTAGCCGACTGTACCAGATCAAGTGACTGACATATTTATTGGCACATAAATCGCACTTGTCATACATTTAATTATATATCTAGTATGGTGTTTGGTGTGATTTATTTATTAACGACGATCTATCCGCCGATGCGAGAGAGATAAGTAGACGCGTTAAATTAGGCACGTCACTTGTTAAATATATATCTATCTAACTAGATTTGCTGGTGATAACTTGGCCTACTTTAGCATAATTTACTTGCCAATGGCTTACGTTATACATTTTTAAATGTTACTATAAGTACATATTATATCTATTTATACTACCGTCTCTGTGGTCTAATGGTACCGGTGTCGGTTAACGAGTTCCTGGGTTCAAATCCCAGGTAACTTTTCTTAAAATGTTTTTCAGATTATTTTGAATAAGCATGCGTCACCCAGGATTGGAGTGTGCCCGACATGGCGATAGGCTTGCCACCTATCACATTACGGAACTTAGTAGCTTGGCTAATCGTTTGTGTACCAGTGTATTTACTGACTATTGACAGATGTACTGGTACATCTCTGTCTACTATTTCGGGGATTACATACGTGAAGCTACTTTTTTACTATGTACTACAAAAATGTTAGAATAAAAGATTTTGTTTCTTTCTTTATACTGCAACTAATTTAAATTAACTATTAAATTATTAATAAAATAACTACTAAATTTGTTGAAGACCATTTAAAAATTTGGGCTATCATTTTAGAGATATTTATGAAAAAAAAAGACTATTATCTCTATCAATCAATTGAGAATCAGCAGCTATCAATCTTAATTAAATACATACAAAATCTATCTTAGCCAGTAGATAATTTATTACTTCCTAAGCCATTACTCAAGGTTTTTTTAGTGGATTTAATTTGCTTTTTTTTTCAATGTTTTGGTTAAATTAAAAAAAAAGCGATAGTGTTACGATAAGCTTACCACCTAATCGTGGGTATACCAGTATATCTACTGCCTAATCGTGCTTGTATCGACACACATTTACCTATGTTTAATTATAGCAATCGTGAAAAAAATTTTTAAGACAAAGATTTCTTCACACATTTTATACATAAAACTTTCAGAAGAAATATCCTATTTTAACTCCAAAATCCGTTGCTTAGTTCTGGGGAGTTAAAAACTGAAATAACAGGGAGAGTGAGTTTAATTTCCAAAAAATGTAACATCAAAATGTGCGTTTCATTATTCTTCGTATTTTGCTAAAGCCAGTTATGCTTCATTCCCTAATATTGTTATTTAAAATTAATCGCTAATACAATAAGAAAACAGCCTCCTTTCCAACTCATAAAAAAGAAATAGACACATTAGAATGTATTTTACAAAACGTTAGACAAAGTCAGCGCGTCGAGCATATCACAGGAAGGGTGTCGAATGTTATCTGCGGGGACTGCATCTGTCCGTGCATAAATCTGTCTCATATGAAAAGAATTAAAACGTTCCCCATTGTAGACGGCCGAATAAATCTTAAAGATATCTTTGTGAGGGACGCCCGCGGCTCGCTACCCAGCCAGGACGATATTTTACAAGTTTCTGACAGTCGATATGGCGTTCTTAAGCGGCACCTGCTCTGATGAATCGGTGCTCAATCGCGATTGGTAACTTTCTATTAAAAATAATGGAACTCACAATATAGTACGAGTCTGTAATGAGAATTGTTTGAGTTGGAATCTGAGGTTGAGAAGTGAGAACAATTGGTAGTATTTTGCAAACCATTTTTTTTAGGACATCTGAAATGCTATTGGTTTTTCTAATAGCTATCATGAAATAGTTTCGACACATTAGAATTTGCTTACGACTTTACCCACGTTGTCACAAATTCTGATGTGATAGTGTGGTAACAAATCTAAGATTTTGTACTTAATCATTCTTAATCATGCAATTTACCATAACTGTGTCTGTATTTTTTATACCATCAGAAAACTTGTTGATTTTTCTGATACCTAAGCCATGAAATAATTCCGATATACTAGATTTTTTCTACGACTACCCACGTGTTGTTGTTAAACTAATAGCTTAATCTAGGAATCTAAATCTAAGATCTTATGCTTAATCATGTCTATGCAGGTATGCAATGTACCATAACTGTATCTGCGTTTTTGATACCGTCTGAAAATCTGTTGGTTTTTCAAATAGCTAAGTAATGAAGTAGTTTCAATACACTAGATTTTACCCGCACCTTTTTTCACGTTACAATTTCTGATGCTATAGCGCGGTTGTTGAAGAAATTGCTTAATTTTGGAATATAGACCCAAGATTTCGTGCGTCAAAGTTTTCGCCCCGGTGTTTATCTTACGTAAAAACAATGTATATTTTTTTATTTTTATAAGCGGTAATTATTATAAATTTTGAACTTACAACACTATTTTTAAATATTTTTTTTATTTAAATTTTAGAATTTATTGCAAACATGAGAGACAACTTTCACGCGTTTTGTTATTTAAATATTATTTAAATTATGGAATTAAATATATTTAATGGTAATTACCACCATTTGTATATATAAAATGCGTAAATTGCCTGTAATGCCTATTTAAATGTGAACAACGTTTTTATTACATCCGTTAATGTATGCTTAAAATGATACAACTAAATTTAAAATCCTTCACCATAATTAATTAGGTAGGTATACCTTTTGACAGCTTTACTATTGTCCCCTTGAAATTTTTTTTCACGACAGAGGAAATGCCTTTCGTAAAGTACATTCTGGTTAACAAATATATAAGTTGCTAGAATGGTCAAAAACATCAGTTAGGACACAAATTCATGATGTTTTTAACCATTCTAGTAGTTAATATGATATAAATCTGACTGTACCAGAATACCCACTAAAATCCACGGTATCGGTGAGCATGCATGCTTCGTTGTCGTCGCACCCGTCTCAAATAGATAGATGTTAGGAATAGATCTCACACCAACAAATATAACAGATGAACTGATGACAGTTTCGTTTTCTACTCTCTTATAAGTTATAATATAAAAAAAAATACATACTCAAATTAGAAATAAAATGATCAGAAAAGAACAGCATACATGTAATGCTTGTCCTTGTCGAACATAGAATCCGAGTATTTCTTGCGCACTCAAGGTACCTACCCTTTTAACTATTGGGAGGTTCAGTATCGTATTCGATTTTATAAATTTTTATACGACAAAAACCTTATGACCAAACAACCAATCAAAGTCATTTTACGTCAACTTTTACGACCGTAATCAATATTGGTAAGAATAAGATGGTGACTTAATATTGCAAGGGAAAAAACAGTATAAATCCGACCAATAACAATATAGAGACGAGTTTATAGTGACGCCCTTGATTTGTGACAGCTGTGAGACCTTACAAAGTTTTTTATTCAACTTTGAAATGAAAATGTAAAGTAACTATATAAAACTCACTTATACCGTTTCACGTTTATATTTATTAGTAGCATTTTCCGTTTTGACGTGAAAGACGGACAAACAAACACACAAACACACTTTCACATTTATAATATTAGTATGGATTTAAACGACAGGTTTCATTCACTGTTTTACATAGTTATTGACAATGTAATTGACAAAGTATAAAATAACGAAAAAGGAAAACTTTCAAATGTATTTCGTTACTTAGTTCTAATATTAGCTTTTGCCCGCGGCTATACCCGCGTGATATTTAGTCTGTCATATAAAGATTCGTGACAAACCATCTTAGGTAGTGCACGCCGAGATAGCTCTCAGAGGGCAGGGTTTTTTTCCGACTTACTTGATACTTAATTATGTTATAGCCAATTTACACAAAATAATTAAATTGTACCCAATGTGTTATTTTGATTTAGCTATAGTACTAAAAACTTATGATCTATAATATCTCATCAGAACCTATCGATAATGTATGTCATATGGCAACTTATGGCCATCATATTATGGCAACTTAATAACCTTATTTCTATTCAATTTACAGGCCAAGCTGCGTTTAAACACTAGTTCACATAATATATCAGTTAATTGTATCAACATATCGAGTTACGATTGTCGCTTCTAACTTACGACACAACTGGAATCACTCCGACAGCTGGGCCTCTCGTAAACTGTGTGACATATAGCTTGGATCCTGAATCCCCATTCACTTATCCTGACCTTTATCTTTAAGTGCACAAGGTTTAATTTCACCTGTACAATTAATATTGAGTTATCTTTTATTAATGACGTGGTTTTTTGATTCATCATGCATATTCTTGGGACGTTTTTAAGTTATAACGGTAGGATAAAGATTACAAACATTTCCGTTTATAAGTCGGAATGTAACTAATTGAAGATTTTTTTCCAATTATCATAATATTGAATCACACTTGTATAGTACAAGTGTGTTTAAATAATACGATATTATGATAATTAAATATAAATAAATAAATATATCTGGATAAATTACACGAATTAATCTAACTCCAAAGTAAGCAAATTATTTGCTTGTGCTATGGGTGTTAGTCAACGATATAAATACACATAATTACATGAATACATACCGAAATATAATAAACATCCAAACCCAGAAAGACAAACATCTTTGCTTATCACATAAATGCTTGTCCCTGACGGGAATCAAACCCGAGTCCCTTTGATAGCGTAGCCGGGTCTCTGACTACTAGACCAACGAGGCGATACGTGGTTGCCATTTCAGAACATTTTTACCTCAATTATTCTAAGAACACTAAGGGGTTTTAGTTGGTAGGTCTTTGAAGCACTCCAACATAAACTTTCGAGAAACATCTCAGAAGGGTACCCATAAAGGGTTTCCCCATGTAAAAAAAGTTAAGTAGTACATAGGCAAACACGTCCTCGGAAAATGCGTCATCAGCAAGTATTTAAGCAGTGTAAAACAATTTGTTATTGTTCCAGATGAGCGGAAGCGAGGCTCTCCTCGGGCAGGGCGACTAAGATGCGCTCCAAGCAGCAGCCGCGACCATCCTATCGCTGGCTTAACACCAACGAAAACGGTGAGTACTATATAAAGTTTAGTGTGTAGGTAAACTGACCATTTCTATTTATTTAAAAATGGGACACAATTGTTATGCAAGCATTATTGTGAAAAAATATATTTTTTTTATAATAGCCTCCAAATACAAACGATACTACACATCAATGCTGTTTATTAAAAAAATATATTCGGACTACTCAGTAAAAAGTTATGCGTTAAGTTATTTAAAAAATATCGTGACTTGAGAACCTTGTTTTTAAAAAAGGGATTTTTTAAAAACAAGTAATTTACTCATTTATTAATAAATATTTACAATCGTGGGATTATTTTTCTTGTAAATGCACAGTAGATCCCTGAAACTTCAGTTCAGTGATCTAATACCTACGCTTTAATTTCATCTTAATATTTATATTTTAGCCAAATAAATAAAAACTTATTAGTTTTGTTTAATATTTTTTTTTAAATAATATAAATTTTCATTAACATTATTTAAAATGTTTGTCACCATAGACGCTCCGAACTTCAGTTTAGTGTCTGAATACGTCTACGCTTTATTTTCATCTTATCATTTATCCTTACTTGTGTACTTTTGATAAATAAATATTACTACATAGTGTTCTATAAATTTAAACCTATATAAATATTTAAAAAAAATAATATTAATAAGCCCATTAAAAATGTAAAAAAAATATTAAATAAATAGCTAAAATACTATCCAAAAGCTTTTTGGTTTTTAGAAATCCTTTAAAATTAATGAAACTAGAAAAACAGTTAATTTAGGAAAACAATAAAAAATTATTGACTTAGTTTCACAACTTGCCACATTATTTACTGTTAAAAGAGCTCCTATTTCTGAGAACGTTTGAACGCCAATATCATTTCACATAATGATCTACAAATGACTAAAATTGCAATAGTGATTTACCGGTTTTTTAAAATAGATATATTTTTCAGATCGGAGTTTATATCGTGATTGGGGAAATTCAACTTTAAAACTTGACATTAGGGTTGAAGTTTAAAAAATTGTTTTAGTTTTGCATCCGAATTGTAAGCGGCACCGTGACGTGACAAGTTTGAATATTCAACTAAAAACTCGCAATAAATATAAAGTTACGACCATAGAAAAAAGCGTTGTACAAAACACAAATGTAATACAGCGTAATAACTCATAGGTCTCTTTGTACAAAACTAAGCCACCGTGAAGCGATAAATAATATTTATTTTTGCTATTATACGCGTTTTTGTCAGTTGTAATGGGTGTAAAAGCGCAGGGTGGGCGATTTTGGGTAGGGCCACTAAGAGACAGGTTCGGGAGAACTGGGCCTGTATAGTTTTATACGGACAATAAACAAGTAGAAAGACTCAATGGTAATTGATATCACTCCTATGTATGCTGTAGATGCTATAGACGCGTCTTGGAGGCTGGGATGTGTTATTATAAGATTATAAGCGCTGTTTGAGAATAACATGGTTAACATAGTATGGCACAATAAAAGCACCTACCCACATAACCAGTAATTATGTCTATCAGGAGTTTGCCTTTGGTGAACCACACGTGACAGTAAATAGCAATTTTGTTAGGCAAATTGATTTAAAACATCTAATATACTGCATTTTTACACAACCCGATGGTGCTCAGAGCTAACTTGTTGAGCCAATGATAAAGAGCATTTAAATGACAAATACTAAAAACAATTTCACAAGGTATTTAACCTATTTAATCATGAAAGAATAAGAAATAAGTAATTTTCCCACACATGATACAGCCATAATTATATCTATATTTAAGTACAATCTTGTCTTAGGTGTAATGAATTGCTTTAACAATTGACTATAATAAACATAGTCGTAAAACTATATCTGCCAATTAATCCGCCCGTTCAAGGGCTCCACGCGTGAAATGTGCTATTAATTGGTCGAGTAATTTAGCTGTCTTGCTGGCCAATCTAAATAAATGATTTATATTGTTATTAAATATTTAAATGGCGATTTATAGAAATTCAAAATAATGTATCAATTACAGTTCTCTGTGCGTACTTAATTTTTACGGTTTTTTAGGAAAGCAGAACATCACGAATAGCTAGTCGATGTTTAATCATACTATATTTTTGAAACTCCGAATTATATTAATTTTTATATAATACTAGCTGGCCCGGCAGACGATGTCCTGCCCGATAGCAGCGCCTTTTTTTATAGTTTTAAACCTTCCCTGGGCCCACTTCAACATACTCACAAAAA
>DVZR01000145.1:0-10730 GCA_018237405.1 Thisbe lycorias
CTGAATATTCGCAGATGTACTGGCACGTCTCTGCCTACCTCTACGGGGATTACAGGCGTGAAGCTACTTTTTTTTTTTATTTTATTGTTATTAGTAGTCGACCCATGATCGAAATTCTACCATTATTAATTTAAATGATAATATTATAAATGCGTAAGTCTGTATATCAGTCACGCTTTGGAGGTTAAACCGCTAAATCAATTTCTTTTAAATTAAGTATGAAAATATCTGAAGTCACGGGGTTAGAAATAAGCTACCTTTTTTGTATAAATCAACTCCTAAGATGGTGAAATTAGAGGTGAAAGATTATATGAAAATTTGTGCGTATTTGGCATTAACACGATGTCTACTTCAAAATTTTTGTTGTAAATGATCTTTTGCAAGGTATCAAAGTTAACTATATTGAGGACGGTTGCATGGAGATAGAAGCCGCGGGTAACAGCTAATTAATTATATAATTAAACTTTACCTCAAACATATATACTCATATTAACACACTTTGTTGAAGTACCTACAAAGTGTTTATTCAATAAAGAATAAATAACGACCATGACTCATTTGGGTAGAAAATTCTAATGGTGCTGGTAAAAACATATACCTACAACACATAGACTAGATAATAATATGCTGACAATAGCTATATGGTTCTATCACTCTCATTCAAATGTCTTTCACTACGAGCGCGTAAGTGACAGCGTACATCAATTTGCTTTTAAGGTTTTTGTAATAAGGGGCCAGGAGTAAAGTGACTACTCGTTAGTATTCGCAATGTAGGGTATGGGCCATTCCCCTTTAATTTGGCAAGGTCATTGAAACTTGCGTGTAACGAATTTCGTATAAATTGTATCATTATAAATTTCATATCAATGTGTTGACTCAGAATCGGGGCCAATATCCCGGCCTCGATTCTGATGTTTTGCTCTCTAAACTAAATTAGACTAAAAATTTTTCACTTTAACTAAGATTTACGTAATGTTATTCAAGAGACACGCCAATTCATATTCACTCTTTTTGGTGAGAGGCAGCCTATAGTGTTGTCAATGCGTAGTTTTCATAACCAATAGCTTTAGTTATTTTAAGTAATTATACCATCCACACGTTTTATTTTGTTTAGGCACGTTTTAATCACTTACAAATTGACTTGTATTATGACGACACACGTTTAAATTGTGATATCATTATGTTTGTTAAAATAAATTCTTTTCTGACATTTCTAAACAGACTTTAAGGTGATAGATGAAAATTGTCGTTGCGACATGTGTAATTTGTAACGTGTGGCTTTTGAAACGTCACTTGTGTTGAAATACGATGTTTTTTTAGCCTTAGAAAAAACATCAAACAGATCCGCTGAGAGATAAGCTATGTGTAATAATTTATTAACTAATTACCCGCAACTACACATAACACAAGTAGATGGAAGATGATTAATACGAAATGTATTATAGCGCCATCTACAATTAATGTACCTGATAACTACTATAGAGCCAACGTTTATATTCTCCTGAGAAAAAGCATGCTAATGCACGTGAAGGTCTTTATGTTTACAAAGCTAAATGTTAATGTATGTAACGTAGCATGATTGAGTAACAGAGACCTTTGAATTTTTTTTCAATATTTAAACCCCATAGTTCAAGAAGTAACAAAAGTATTTGACGTAAAAAAATACATTCATGCTAAATATCACAAAGCGTCACAGAGGTGCTAGCTAATTTACAATTATTTAATAGATTATCGTTCAATGACGTGATGGCAATGTTCGAATTCAATCGGATCAAAAAAATTAAGAAAAAACCATAGAATAATTGTATGCCTTGAATATGCCTTAGCTTTTTGTATGGACGTAACGAGTTGAGGAACTAGGACAGCAAACAAGGAGATTGATCTGCGGTGAGACATCTATGATGTCCATAGGAGAGGTATGTTCCTCTGGACATCATAGGTGTAATAAATGCAGACACATTTAGAAGTAGACACTTCTATCCACAAGATGTATGAAAATTACATGTAAAGATTAATCGTTATTAGGAAAAATAAACGTTGGTTAGGAGGAAAACCATGCGATGTTTTTTGCAATGGAATCTTTTAATATTTATTAACAGAAAAACCATATATTACTTGTCTCATAAATTACTTAAGGTATCATCACTTATCATTTAATCTTTCTATCGATATTCAACACAGGCTTATTCAAAGTATGATCTTAGAATCGATAATTGCTGTGCTTTTTATGTATTAGGTATAACAGAGATTTGAACTCAAGGTTTGACGTTGGCTTTGCTACATATCGCTAGCCTGGATTTAAATATAAATAATAAATATATACTTTACTTATAATTAAGCAAGTGTGTTGTATATCTAGGTGCTAGCGAATTTGAAATTTTTATTTTAAAATACTGAGTCCGACTGTGTTCTGCTGTTTGTGTCCGTTAGCCAAAAAAAACTTAAGTGCATTTTCTTTTGATTTTATCGAAAAAGCAAGTTTCTGTTTAACGCGAGTGTATTATTTTCCAAGGGTACATAAACAAAGAAAAGGCTTTACAATCACTTTGTCAGAAACCACACGTGACAGTAATAAATGTTTGAGCAATATCAATCAGAGAAATCCTGACCGGAGCACGTATATGTTACCTCACAGCGATATCAGCCTTCAATACTAAGAAATTATTGCTTTTGCTATTGTATATTGTAAAACTAATGCTTATTTCAAATATGTGATCGTATTTACTACCAGTTACAATACAAGTAATGATATTGCTCTTTTTTCAAGTACGTGCTTATTTAATTCTTTACTTTCTACTACTTATTAATTCAAAATAGATGAAGTGAAAACTTCTTTAAGCGCGTTAGGCATTTTTTGAGATGGGAAAAAACATTGAACTCGCGACACTGTTACCGTCACCGTAACCGACACCTCTGTATTTAAGTATGTAAATATATTGTGTGTGTACTAGTACTTGTTAAAGTTTTCACTTCAGTCGTAAAAAAAAAAACATTACATATAACGTTTTTATATGTTTTTACTTACTTTACTTACTTATATTATTAGTAAAGTAATTTTTTAATTACATCTTTTTATATGGGACAATTTTAAATACGTCAACCTTTGTTTCCCACTGCTATAACTTCTGTAAGCCAGAATCAACAGCAGGGATCTGGCGATGACTACTGAACGGTGAAGCCCAGAGTACCCTTGCGGTTAATACAAGCTAAGCTGTCTTGGAACCCGCAACGAATTTAATCAGTAGTTAATAAGAGGGGCAGGAAGAAGAATATATTCTTATTAAGATAAGATGAAGATTATATTCTACATCTTATTAATTTTGGCTTAAGTGTCAATTTTTTGTGAGTTTGAAGGTTGGCTGGTAGAGAATACATTAGCATAACACATTTATTAATATGATGTACAAAGAAGTTTCAATAAAATATATAAAACTCGTAAACGGACTTTTTATGTGTTTCAAAAATAACTTCTATAAGAATAGTATTCTTCTCTATATTTTTGTCTACATAACACCCACGCGTTCACTCGAGCGTGTAAATAAACACACAAGCAAATATAATGTCTTTTATAAAAGACTAGAACTATAACAATAGAATGCTATGTGTATTATTTACGGATTAGGTTTTATCTGCGGTGTTGTCCACATACATATAAATAGATTTTAAATGGAGATGTGTCGCTTACTCTAATGAAATATAGCTTAAAGAAAGCTGTAGTAAAGAATTGGTAGACTGAAATTTGTGTCGGATTTCAGGACCCTGATAGTTGCTGTGTGTTTGAATTAGAAAGAAATTTACAGGGAATGATGTTCTTGAAGATGAAACTGGTTGGTATAAGATAAACTTTGCCTCACTCAACAAGTTCCGAATAATTTCCTTTTGACGGCTTTCTACTGATTGATGTGCACTCTACGACACATACACTTAGTACTTAATTGGATTACTGTATAATTTGTAATTAAAATAAATAAATCTAAAAGCATGCAGTGTTTACGTTGTTAAATATTATGCAAGTATGAAGTATTATATTGTTATTGTATTCAAATGTTGGTAAGTTAATAAATTAGTAAATAAAAATGAATATATAAAATATATTAAAGTAAAACAGTACATCTCATTAACAATAGTTATAAAACAGTTTCATTAGGAGCTAAGAATTGAAAATATACAATATTTTCATTATATTCACGTGAGTAATAAAATAGGGTTTGAATCACAAGTTACGAGATAATTAACTGGAAAAATCTGATGCTTCACAGACATTGATGAATTGTGTGACTCATAACATTTAAATTATACATTTATACGCAGACCTTGTGACTTCGACCGTGTTACATAAAATTAATATAAAAACGTATCATTGCTGTGTTTGTTTGGACATGGATTTTTCACGAAGGTAATAATAATTTATTCTTCGTGTAGTTTTCAAACGTTTTTTACTTGTCAGTAGCTAAATTCTGATAATTTTCATCGTATTGCCTCTATGATATCTCAGGGACACCCATGTCAGCTTCAACGATCGAGGCTCAGGGTATTATACTTAGTTGGTAGCACGTAGAAAAGTAGTGTCAATGTGTCAATTTTTACCTTCTAGAAATATACCTGCGAAAACTGCATCATTACAAATATCTCCATTAAAATCAATGCCTTTAAGTTCCTTGCAAAATCAATACTTATCTGATAAAACGTAAGCCAAATTTTTATCGATAATCTGATATAGCAAGCAGTGTGCCCAAACACGTGAAGTGATAATACGGCGTGCAGCACGTTGAGAGGTTATCATATTTACTATTATTAACATGTTATCATATTTCTTATTATTAACAAGACAGCTTAGTTTATATTTTCCCCAAGGGAACCTGGGTTTCACCGTTCGGTGGTCACTGCTGTTTTTCTGACAATGACAGAAGTTACATAAGTGGAAAGATAGGTGGGTCAATTTCAACAACATATTTTCACGCCAAATCCCTTACGGGGTATCCTGGTATAATTTTCTAGTTTCTTCTACATTCATAACTGTCTTTAAACACATACGCCGATTTCGGAGACTCTTGACACCTCTTTAATCTCTCTTCTGCCAATTTCCCTTATAAAATTCTAGCAGTTTCTTGCGGCTTCGACCGCTTTTATCCTTCTTACGCAGGCAAAGCCACAGGCAACAGCTATACAATATAGCCTATGTAACTCAGTGATAATGTAGCATTCTAACAGTGAAAGAATTTTTGAAATCGGTCCAGTAGATCTTGAGTTTACTCAAAACAAACATACAAAAATACAAAACTTTCCTCTTTATAATATTAGTTTAGAAGTCGGAAAATACAAGCAGTCGAGTGAGTGAGGCCTTTGTCTAGCACTAGTTGATGTTAATATACAATTTAAATAATATTTAAATGAATGATTCATAACTCCTTAAAACGTTAATGAAAAATGCATTAAGAATACGTATTTTTTTGCACTAATAACGTTCAAATAAAACCATTGACCGTGATTTTTTTTTCATATTTAGTAATTGTTAATGAATCACTTGAAATATTACAAAATCTATATTCAATTTTGAATGTTTTTGCGACTTAATATTCGTATTAGTAATTTAAAGACTTAATTATTTTTGAGGTTTTAGTAATTTTATATAATCGACATAATTTTTACAAGGTTATATAAGTGTGTGTTAGCTACTATTTTGTATATTCTTATCTGTGTGTTTTATGAAGATTTTCTTATCAAGAGTGCATTTTGCTTTTGTAAAATCCTATGCTATATGCTATATAAATACATATTAATTTTAATTGAATTAAAGTTTAATATTTTTAATAATATTTCTGGACAAATTACACAAATTGATCTAACCCAAAAATAAGCAATTATTTGCTTGTGATATGAGTGTTAGTCAGCGATACGAATACATATAATTAAACAAATAAATATATATAATAAACGCCCAACCCAGAAATATAAGCATCTACGTTCAGCACACAAATGCTTGTCCCTGTCGGTAATCGAACCTGAGCCCCTTTGATCGCGTAACCGTGTCTTAGACCACTAGACCAACGAGGTGGTTAACTTACATATAAATATTTAAAAGATAACTAGCTGATCCGGCAGACGTTCTTCTGCCCGATTGCAGCGCCACCTACCCGGTATTTTTATAGTTTTAAACCTTTCCTGGACCCACTCCAACATACACATAAGAAATCAGCAAAATAGATCTAGCCGTTTTTTAGTTTTAGTGAGACTAACGAACAGCAATTGATTTTTATATATAAGAGAAGAAAAAAAAGATTGTGTCCAACTGACTGATCTGTTAACACAGATGTGAACAAAGCGAATTAAAATTCGGTATAATAAAAGTTAACCTATAACGTAGACATCAATTAAAAAAGCTTGTTTCAAAAAAATTCTTATGGGATTAACTAGAGGTAAAAATTAGTTTGAAAACTCACTCAGGCGAAGCCACAAGCAATAACATATACTGTGATATAATAATAAAGAACAAAATAAAACATATTTATTCGTGCTAAAGCTACAGATACACATGTAAAACCAAATTGACAATTAACACAGAATAATAAACAATAGAAAAAAAAATAAGTATACTGGATTAAAGAATTTATATTACAAAAACCATAAACAAAAAATAGAAAGAAAGATATAAAAATACGCATGTAGACTCTCTAGAAATAAAATCATTAATCAGTGTCATTTCGCTTTCGTTTGTAGCGTTTTTCTGGTACCTGGATAAAAAATACTTGTTTGTTTTTCTTAATGTTCATGTTTCAACCAATATCTAAACACATTTCTGTAGATCTTGTTGTTTATAGATTAATCGATGACAGCATTGGAAACGTGAAAACTGTTTGTACTGCATGGAATTTGTTTATGAAACAAATTATGACTTTCAGTCTTCGATCGCCGCTGTGGTATAACAATACTGTTGTTGCCGGTTACGATCGATAGCCTCACTAGTTCCTGGGTTCGAATCCCAGATCGGACTGTTTTTCTTAAAATGTTTTTCAGATGAATTATTCTGAATAAACATAACATTGCCCGGGATTAGAGTGTGCCCGATGTGAGAATAGGATTGCCACCTATCACCTTATAGGAGGTTTTAGTACCTTGGCCAATCGTGGGTTTACCAGTAAATGTACTTCATAATTTAGGGTATACTGGTACACTTCTGTCTACCTCTTTAAGGATAACTGGCAAGAAGGTTCTTAAAACTTCGTCATCATCTCAACTTAGGGACGTGCACTTCGGCTGCTTGGAATTAATCGGCTTTTATCTTAACCAAGCCGCTTGGTTAAACAAGCTTATTAAAGACCAATTCTACATAGTAAAAAAAATAACTATTTTTGTTTAATTACAGATAGCCCCAGAGGACAAATATTCAAGCTTAGTACGTTAGTACTCACTACATTTCACACAATGGAAAGCTGGTTGGGAGATGTTAAACGCGTCCGAATTCCAAGACCAAAGCTCGAACGTAAATACCCTGCAGAGCCACCGAAGGATTATTTAGAAGATTGCGGGGACTTAAGTGGAAAAAGTCGGCACCATGATAATAAAGCTTTGGCAAAAGCAACAGAAGAACTAAGGCGGACCCTTCAAGACAAACTTTGACCCTGAACTAATCTAAAATTTATTATAAGAATAGCCGATTTATTTATAACGTTAATATTAGAATTAAGACATCGAATACACTTTATTTTTATAACTTTTGATCTAATTTAAATTTTCTGGCAGACCTTATAAAAAAACCCAACAGTTTTTAGGCTTTCAACGCGTTTATCCTTCTTACGCAGGTAAAGCCTTGGGCATCAGCTATACAATATAGCCTATGTTACTCAGTGAGAATGCTTTTAATGATGAAAGAATTTTGAGTTTATCCAATACAAACATATATTAGTATAGACATAAATTTGCTTGTTACATAGATTTTAAATATTCAAAACAATATTAAATTAAAGAACGTTAGTTACCACCCTTTATACATTCTTTGGTTTCAGTATATTTCTGCCTCCATTTTAATATTTCGCAAGAACAAGGGAGACTTTTATTATGTAAAATAGCGAGGACACTCTTTCGTATCCCAGAAAATTGTGTTTATAAAATACATGTCATAAAATTATCATATGCAATTCAAAAACGATTGTTTTTGAATTGCATGTATTGTTTTATATAATTTTGATAGAATTTAAACTTCATTGCAGTCTATAGCAAAAATTATGTTTAATAAAATAGTTATATAAATTACTTCACAACGATATAATATATACAAAACGTTAAAAGGACTAGATAAAAAAATATTAGAATTTTACGTAAATGATAAAAAATGCAAGGTTTGGCATTTTTAAGAGCTCGTTGTAAATTTAGAATCTAATGTTAATATATTATTAAATAAAAATATGTAGAATATGTTATCAAGTGTGATTAATTTAAACAAGGCGTAATTTTATGTAATCAAACGGGAACCTTATTTCTTCTTGATTTAATATTGAAATTTATTGATTTTTATTCAGCTGGTTAGATAAAATTTAATTTAAAACAAAAAATATCCTATGTATATTTTAAATTGAAATTGGCATCCTTCCTGAACGAATAAATATACCTAAAATATTTTTTTTTTTGTGAACGTGTGTATAGTATAAATTATAAGTTTAGCCAGTAAGACTGACTATAAATAAAGTTTAGTAAAAATATATGTATAAGTAACTGATAATTAGTAATGTTATTTTTATAAATACACATACCCAATATCTACATGTATGTACACAAAAATCAAAATTAACGACTCAGTTGTAACGTAAAACAACTGAATTTGTCAAAACGAAATACATGTTCTTGTAAGTAAGGGAATCGTAAATGATAACGATACTGTACCTAACTAAAAATGATGAAGAAGTAGTCCTGCAGTGGTAGTAGGTAACTATTAAAATTACACAGAAGCAAACCTCCTGTGGAACGTGGGTAACGTAGTTGTTATGTGTGGGCCAAAATTTCTATAAATATATCCTAAATATGACTTAAACCTAAAAAGCGCTAAATATTAGAAGAAATAAAACCACGGCGATTTTTATTAGAATATAATGAAGCTTAGAACCGAGAAACACGGAATCTCATTGACCTGATTCTAAAACTTAATATTCAAATCAAGCATATTAATGAATTCATCGGCTATGAAGAACTGTGCAACAAAATTGCTGACGACCTAATGTTCATTCATAGAAACTCAAGAAGTTAGCAAAACATGAGTGACAGTATCAGATAGTTGGCTTCAAGCCAAAGTATTCAGCTAGGTACGAGGGGAAATGAATGTGCCACCAAGCTCAATTCAATCTTCGCATCATTTTTCTTTGTAGCTCGAAAGATATGACACGTCGCATTGGTTGGGATATAAATATTAGGAAACCAATTTTTGTCGTTTACATTTGCGGCCTAATAGCGATGAAAAGATGATCGAAAATATTGAATTGCGTAGCAAAATTCTTCTTAGATAATGTTTAAGTAGAAAGTTAAAATTAGAACATAAAAACTTAAGCATATAATCAATATTATTCAAGCACCTTAATCGATCCCGAAATAGTCAGAAAAAACTGATTAAAAAACTTTTCTGTCTAAACACATCTATACAAATTAAACCTGCTAAGAACATATTACGTTAATATATAGAACTATGAATTTGAGGCTAGTAAGTACGCTCGTTCGCTACGTTCTACTATCCTATTATTTTAATTGCGAGATTATACGATAGAGAGACATAATGTAAAATTCATACAATTCTTCAGTATCTTTAATAACGCGATTTTTTCCTACTTCTTCTACTAGTAGTTCCTACTGAATCTTATTCCAAAATTTTATTTGCTTAAACATATAGATTTAGGCTTATAACATAAATAAATAAGATAAATATTCATTAGAAAATTGACGGCTATGGCGAAGTTTCGAAGAGGCCTGACCAGCAGTGGAAATATTTGCTGATACGATGATATCAAAGCAGTATAATTATAATAGTCATGGGTGTAGTATATCTACTGACTATTAGCACATGTACTAAAACATCTCTGCCTATCCCTTCGGAGATTACAGGCGTGAAACTACTTTTTTTTTATAATTATAATAAATTATAATTAAGACTTACAGCATCGTCGAAGTGTTGTGTGTGTAGTGCGGTGGTGCTGCCTTCTCGTGAGTTACATGGTGAAGAATGCCGCCTCGACCGGCGGCCCTCGTCTTCGTACTCCTGAATAAAGAAACACATTACACCACCATCACAATTGTAGTTATTAAACTTGAAGATTTCAAATGTTGAAAACACGCTTATACAAACATGTAAGACACATTTTACATGCGGGAAAGTAAATAGAAAAGCTTAACGGGACAGACTCATGGGCACAAGATGAATTACCTGTTCCTATATTTGCATTATACATACGTTACATACATAACAATATTTTAAATAGAAAAGGTGTGAAGCAGTGTACGAGCACAATCAGACTACAGGGCGAGGGTTATAAGTGATCCGACGCTACGATTGATTTTCTAAGCTATTTTTGCATGGTTGGCACAGTTTACATTTACACAGGTATACCGGCTATTATTATTTATAAGTAGTTATTAATAACTGTTTTTATTTTCAAAATTTAAAATACAAACACCAACAGCCTTACCACAAAAAAAATAATAAGACAGTGTTTGAATGCGTGTTTACTTAGACAGTGTTTAAATGTTTTATT
>DVZR01000146.1:0-10728 GCA_018237405.1 Thisbe lycorias
ATCTATTAAAAAAAACCGCATCAAAATCCGTTGCGTAGTTTTAAAGATTTAAGCATACATAAGGACATAGGGACAGAAAAAGCGACTTTGTTTTATACTATGTAGTGATGCGATACAGAATCGGACAACAATTAACTTAATTTAATATCTTTTTACAGAGCTTATTTAGAAAAGAATGTATTCATATTGGAAATACGGTGTAATATTACAATTAAAGGAAAGTATACTGCCGTTGGAAGATTATTACTATTTCCCATAAATGGAGAAGGAGATTCAAAAATTAAAATCGGTAAGTTTTGAATATCAGAAAATATTTCTAAAAAAATTAGACTAAATTGTAGAAATAATAATAATATCCTAGAATTGGTAAATCCTCATACCATTAAATTTCTGGAACACAGAAACAGTTACTGGACGGATACTGGAAAATTGAAAGATCTAAGTCTGAGACCAGGAGCCAAGGCCGAAATACATCCTATGAATTTGTAGATATTCCGAAAAGCATAACTTACGTGAATGTGAGAGTATTTATATAAATGTATATCTCGAGAGGCTTGTCACCACGGAATCATGTGACTTAATTAAATAATAGTATGTGCACGAAGTCTGTTTCTGTTTATGATAGTTACGGGGATGACAGGTGTGACAAAATTAATTTACTTAAGGTGTGAAAATAAACAATTACAATTAAAAATTTAAGCAATTTCTAATCGTACTGTTTCAAATGCTAACTTCATGTAATATACTTAATTTTACTTCCGATATTAGACTATACTTATCACAGGTTGTCAAGATTGTCGAAATAAATTATTAAAATAGAAAAAAAAAATAAAAAAACTGTGTTTTAGTTCTTAATAAAAACTAATTTTCAATATGAAAAACTAATATAAAAAAATAAAAAATTTAAAAGTAAGCCTTAATTATAACTAATTATTATACAGTTATATATTTATATTTCTTTTTCTCATTTCAGTAAATTCAGTTATCAAATTGAATATAAAGACCAAGTATTTCAAAGACAGCGAAGGTCGGGATCACTTTGGGATAAAAAATTATCGATATTCCTTCGATTATGGTGACAGAGTTCATTACACGATAAATAATTTGTTCAAAGGAAATCCAGAACTGAGTAAGTATGAAGCAATGGATTACGTACATAACATCAAAAGCATCAAGATTCCATTTAATTCACATAATAAAATTCATATGTATTTATTTCTCGACGATATTTTCACAGTTGACCGGTTTCGCTAGTGTAAATCATCCTCATGAAATAGATAATTTCTATCTGATGGTTTAATTTTCATATCAATAAATAATGTGTTACAGCTGTTACAGTTGAGTTGTAGTTGATTCATCGCGGCATCATTAGGTGTCGTCATTTCTCCTAATTACCGATCCTACTGATGAACATTTGGTTGAAAGAGCAAAGTAGTCGGTAAACTAGAAAATAAGCTTTAATAGCTTAGCCAAGATAACACCGCAACTATAACACCTTTGACCTATAAAGGAAATAGTGTCTCTTATTCTGTAATATTTTATTCTAAAATAAACATAGGTATAGATACTGTACCTATACTGTGTATGATATTAAATATTGATATTAAATTCAGTTTATATTCTAATTGTTACATAAAAGAATCTACTATGACATGACTCACGTATATTTTTGCTAATATTACCCATTCTATCACATCGTATTAATTTTCTATTTGCAGTATGATTTTAAAGACTAAAAATAAACTTTTGTCTTTAAATCCAATATATAATCACATAAAATTAAAAAAATTCCACTCAAAATATATCAGAATTTTTTACACAAATCCGCATGTAAAGATTAATTGAAATACATATTTTTAAAAGTTATTTAAACTTTTTAATTAATAATATTCTATGTAGAACGGGTTGTTAATGTCCTAAGACTCGGTAAATCCAGCCCTATTGCAAAGAATTAGATGTTCTTTGTGTATATTCTGATCATAAACTACCACCCTGGAAAAAGTGTATTTTTGAAATCACCTTCGATGAAATCATATGCGAGATTTCGTGATTAATAACCAAATGAGTTGTTTGGCTATTACTTTTTTAGAAGATCTAATAGAATAGACTGGCAATTATTATTACAAACGGTCAGCCATCACAGGCCAGACTGCGCTTAAAGTAGCTTATACATACACGCTGCGCCATAATTTATTTAAAATAAAATTGTACTAGTCTTTTCATCATTTTTATGTGATTCTTAGCTTAGGAAGAAAACAAACAGTCAAAGTAATTAAATAGAACAAGCGTCCTGTGAACATAAACTTAAGTTGTAGTTCTTCGTTCCATCCACACCACGACTAACAGCGTTGGAACTTTGTCTCAGTTAAGACCAATTTAGCTTCAATTCACTTAAAATTATTGTCTCAAGATTGTTAAGGAATTGCTAGAGAAGTGGTGTTTTTATTTGTTTTGGCTTTGATGAAAGAAAGACTTCACTTTAGACGTTGTTGTTAGCTAAAAGGTGTGCGTTCGGGGAACCGCTGTCATGCATTTTTTTTTTATTCTGAACTTCATTTGATACAATTTGTTGCAGTTTTCTAGAATTTCATCACAAAATTACTATAATCAACGATCATTTAAGATAGTAAGGCGCGTTATTATATCAAACTAAATATATATAATTTCAATCCACTTTTTAGCTGCTTAGAACAGAAAATTTACTGAGACAATAGCTCTTGTGTTTATTATTTTCTTAGTTAATCTGTAAAATTAAAAATAAATTAAAACCTTGATATTGATACTTCAAAGAGCTAAACCGGTTGGCCTAAATAAACTTATGTTATTTATGAAATAATATAACTTTTTTTTTTTTTTTTCTATGAAATAATGGATTTATTTCATTCTATTCATTACACATTTGTATTGTTGTTTGTAAAAATAAATATTACTTATTTTTACAAGCGGGAAAAATCTGCAACTGAAAGCTAGGATGTTGAAAGAAACTACGTTTAAAATTCCCTTTAAAACAGTTTTGTTGTATTGATTCAATTTTATCGTATTTCCAGGTGAGACAGTCCTGCAATTCTTAAACGAAAATTGGAGAGTAGTTACAGAGGAATTCGGGCAGCCAGTAGTGGAGTACGCTATGAATGTTACGATAGAAACTGCAAAGAAGTTTTTCAATTCTGTGCCTTACGATGAGCTACTTCATGTGCCTATTCCTAAGTATTAATATATATAAGAACATATGTACGATAATCTACACCTTATTCTTTAGAAATAGTTTGATCCGATTTTAAAAGATTTATAAAGTTAAAACAATTTTGTACAACACTATCTAGCCCTTCTATTAATAGTAGCGGTTTGGATTAGAAGGTCCGTCATTTTATTGGTTTCTTTATATTATCTGAAAAAATAATAATCTGGATCGAGAGGTGTAAATATCATAATTATTGATAAGTTAAATTAACCAGTTATGTAATAATGTAGTTATGTCTTGTACAACAATAATTTACATTAGATAATATTAATTGTATATATTTATTTAATACACATCAGTATTTCTGTTATTTCTAAAAACTACCATATGTTTTCTTATAATATGTCTGCTTATCTAAAATAACACGAGGCTGTTTTAGTGAAGAAGATAATGCTCAATTTTTCGAATCCACATGATATACCACAAAATATATATTATTTTGTAAGTTGGATAACCTGCAGATATTATTGCTAACTTAATTTTAGTATTGAGACTGTTTTCAAAGATTTCATTCAAAAAATTTCAAAGAATTCATTCATTATTATAGCTTTTCTAAATTCACTCTTGAACACATGCGTCTCCCTAATTTTGTTCTTGCCACCTAACATATTTTGTATTTAGAAATAGTAGACTTAATATTTTTTATGATAAAATCACGTGCTAATTAAAACGTATTTCCGTGTAATAAAAAAATGTTTAACCTAATTCAATCTATATGATTTTTTTATTTATTTATTAACATTTACTAACAACTTTTTCTAATTTCCAGTTCTTTAAAACCACAATTAAAGTTAATTGATACAAAATTAGTTATTCGCATGTTGTACAGCTATATAAATTTATTAATATGGAATTAGATACAGAAAAAAAATTAATAATTATTTCGAATTTTTACCTTCATAAGTTCACACTCAACTACAACGAATCACGAATCTCTAAACCTTCACTGTATTAAAATATTTAGGGTTTTATTTTAAATTTAAATGGCTAAATTTAAAATAAAAAGTTTGATTTTTTATTCAAAGTAAATCTTTTATTATATAAACTTTTTTGTTGGCTTTCAAAATGTTGTTTGTCTCTAAAGGTCGTGTAAGGGCTTTCATTAATGGTTAATTAATTAACAACGAACTAAAAATAAAGCTTTTAAGTGACTTATGTATGTGTTTCCACATGTCCATAGCAAATTTCCTTGCTTAGTACGATCTCTATTTAAAAAAAAAATTAAAAACAGTGTTCCAAAACATATTAGCTTGGTTGTAATTAAGAAAAAAGTATTGCGGAAATTTTAGATATCACTCTTCAATCAGTACTTTTTTAATTATCGTCATCAACATAGTAATTTTACAATATCAAAATTAATTATTTTAAAATTGATCATTAAATCGATAATTTAAAAAAATATTTTTAATTCGATAAACAAACCTGTAAAAAGTTTTTATTGTTAGATGTTAAAAATTTAAATAAAAAAAAAACATTACAATTAGGTGCAAAGGTCGAGTACTACCTACAATTTGGTCCCACCTCAGTAAAGTTTCCTTTGTATTTTATTTTCAATCAAAATAGAATAAGTTTTGTAATCATCTCAATTAAAAAAAAAAACAAAAATTATAAGAAAGCAATAAATTTTTTCGTTTTTACTTAAAAAAAAAGGAACTACTGACGACTTCTAGTTATTTTTTTCTTTGTGGTTTTAGAAGAAAAAAAATATTTGCGGCTTCTCAAAAAAAAACCTTATCATCATTCCTTAGTATGTATCATTATTTTTTCTACGTTATTACCAAATTCAATGCTTCTACGCCTGGCCAATAAAGGGTGTGTATTATATTTTGGAATAAGTTAATGAGGCTATTAATTTTTAGTTAAATTATATATAAATATGTCTTTTTAAATTTTGTTACATAAATTAAAAAAAATAGGTGATGTTAAAATTTTATTTTCATTTTATTTATAGCATACACTATCGATCATTTATATTTCACCGTAATAGCTTCACAATATAAATCATATTGCAATAAAAATACTGTCCGTTTAGAAAGAATAAATAGTATCCTGTTCGTAATGACTTATAATTAATAATATAATATATTTATTGTTTAATATAACCTACTGACATTCAGTGTAAAAAACGATAAAAAAATGTGAATATTTTTTATAATGTATTCTAATGAATAAAAGTAATTTACGTACTAAAACAACTCAATATAATTGTGACTAATATGTTTGAACGCACATTTACTTGCTCATAAACTTGATCAGGTGAAGTAATATTTCATATGCAATTTGAACGAATCGGTCTTTTAGTGTAAGAAAATGGACACCAAATTTAACAAATAATAACACTCAAACTTATAAATAATTAATTTAAAAAAAAACTAATGTATATTGGATGAAATGTAAATAATATATTTCTTTACGATGCGTACAATTTATTCAGTAAGAGCATGGATGAAATATTTTTGCTACGAGTAAGATATGTAAAAAATTAAAATATTAATTTAGTAATAAGAAATGCGTCATCTGATCAAGTATTTTAGACGAATATACACTAGAATAAAGTTTTAAACAAAGTATTATGTTAGACAATATTACTTTAGATTAAGTAGTTGCATTGTGACTAAAATTTTATGTAAAATGTTACTGTAATATTAATTAAAAATGAAAATATATAAATGTTTTGTAATGACTTCTGCTTTTATTGCTCCATAAAGCTAATAAATCGAGTATGTCTCCATATTCGTGATATTGCAGATCAACTGCAACAAAATTGTCGAAGGTCGTATGCGGTCACGCATTGCGTAAACCGTCGGCTTAATACAAAAGGCTTAATTTAAAATATAATAAGGCCACTAGGAGTTGGAAAAATAGGAAGGCCCAAAAGGTGATGGCCTAGTTGTAGTGGAAAAGAATATGTATGCCAAAGGACTCACTATCAGGGATGAGGAAGGCCCTGCAAAGTAGAGAAAGCATAGTAGTAAAGCGGACCTTAGGTTCCCTCGTCATTGAAGAAAAATCGGAACTAGCGCTGGATGATAATAATATGTATAGTCCTGTATTTGCTCCTGAGTTATAGCTCAATGACAGCAATGACCACCACCGACCATCTTTACAATTAAATGGAAGTAAAGACAAGAGAAATTTTCGTTTATCAGACACAAAGCATTAAAACATACTTCATATTATAACTTTATAAGTTCGAATAGATATAGATAAAATTGTTGTAAAATAAATTAATAAAAGTACAGTGTACAAAAATTTTACTCTACCAATGGGAGAGAGCTCTGTATACTGGAGTTTACTGCCATTCAATCGTGATTTTCAGTATCGGGGATCTAAAGGAATATACACTTTGACCGTTCTAACCTTACAATAGCCAAGCAGTATTCACGAGGAAAAGAAAAGGTATATTTGTTCTACATTTACGAAATATAACCTTGTGTCTCCAAAAAGAATACATAATTTCCCTTATTGCTAGTATTTTTATAAGACAATCAAAAGGCCCACGCACCGTTTCAATTAAAAATTACTAAGGGTTCTTCGCTGTTATTTGCAATAATTGTCAGCCGTCGCGTATATATGCTGCTTTAACATTGGAGCGTGTTATTGCCTTATTAAAATGTAAGGAGAAAACTTGTTTGTATAATTGCATATTTATAAGAATGGCAATGGCTGTTACAAGTTTGAAAAATATCCTTTGATTTGTTTCAGTTTAATTTTTGTCAGTATCAATGGATTCATGTAAATTGATTTAGCCGTTGAAGCGTGATAAAATCATAAACATCGAAATATCCTCTATTCATAAACTAGATGGCGCTATACAGATTTACATCACATCAACATATTGTTAATGCAGATTGCAGACAAATTAAGTTGATTTGATTAGGTATTATAATTTCCTGGACTCTGTAATTCTTACCAGAAAAACAAAAACAAAATAAAATAAGAACATTCTAAATATTGAAGCTTGACATTACAATGTTTTACTATTCGAATTTAAAACTTAAAGATTTGCATTGTCTTACGAACTGCTACACTTATCCTGCCTTAAAAGGTGATTCCAAACGGCTATAAACGAAATATCGTCAAAAAAGAGTTATTAGGCATCTTGTAGCTTAGTATTCATCCATCTTTAACCCCTGTTACATTTTCCATCATTTAAGATACCAACAGGCTATAAAAAAAAATAAAAGTTTATTTAACTTATTAAACACAAATACTTTCAACCGTTAAAACAATAAAGTAAATATTTGCTACTCACTTTATTATTGCTATTAAATAAAATTGATGTGTTTCTTTGGAATTCATCGCCATCTTTTCATCAAAATGACTGTGGAGCTCAATTTTAATATAATTTCGTTACTAACTAACCTCATTATACTTGACATTGACACAATAATTGTATTTAACGATTGAAGCTATTAATTAAGAATGGAACAGAAATGTTTCTTTGTAATGTTGAAATAACAGTGTTTCCTCAACCCATTAAGTGACAAAATGAATAAAACTGTACATTCTGTGTTTATTTTCTTAACTAAAATGATAAAACAAATAGAAAAAAAACCTAAGTGGTTTTTATAGTGCTACTTATATGTATCATGTTATTTGTTTATTTTTTATCAATAAATAAATTTAAAAAAAAAACCTTATGGAAAAGAGGAAAATATTTACTATTTTTGAAAATTAAAGCAACAATTCTTTTTACGCTCAATGTTTTCAGACAAGTCTTGCATTGTCAGCGAACTCTTGCATGCAAAATTTTAAGTTTGGAGAGCACCAAGTATGGTAATATCAGTAACGCAATTAATTGTCTGGTACCTATTTTATTTAAGTAGTAGCTTTTATACATCTTTGCAGTTCGGACACGGATCTGGTTCACCAATGAATAACAAATGCGAGTAGCTTTTCCATAAATACTTGTTAAATAAAATTGTTGATAAACCCACCTTTGTCTTATCCCTGGATAATTATACTACAGCAATATTATTTTCATATTATTATCGCCTCTGGGGTCTAATGGTGCCGGTGTCGGATAAGATCACGAGGTCCTGGGTTCGAATTCCAGGTCGGGCAACTTTTCTTAAAATGTTTTTTAGTTTATTCTGAACAAACATAGCATTGCCCGGGATTAAAGTGTGGCTTTTATGGCGATAGGCTTGTCACCTATTACATCATGGAATTAATAGCTTGGCTAATCGTGGGTGTGCTAGTTTATCTATTGACTATCTACGAGTGTACTGGCAAACCTCTACCTACCCTTTTGGGGATTATAGGCGTGAATATAAATGAATGTATGTAAATGATAATAGATTTTAAATGCAAGGATGTTCTTTCCACGGGTTAAGACGCAAGAAACTGTGTAAACATTAAATGAAACAATTGCAACGACGGCTTCGTCGGATGTTTGAAAACAAGCTCAAATTCCTCACGACGAGTTTTGCTGTTTATCACAACGTTCCAGCGCGGAGTTTCGAATTGCCCATAACGTAACGTGAACTGTCTCGTCATTTTGCATATTTCAATACGGCAGGTTTACGTTATCTGGTGGAATATTCTGTACATTTGGTGTGTAACGCCAAATATGAACTTTGTAATTGCTAATTCAGGGTTAGGTAGAAGACAAATAAAACCCGCACTGCCCGTAAAAGGATATTGAGGCTTAAAGACTTAAAGAATGGTTCTGTAAAGGTTTCGT
Source organism: Thisbe lycorias (assembly GCA_018237405.1). Classification (NCBI taxonomy): domain Eukaryota; kingdom Metazoa; phylum Arthropoda; class Insecta; order Lepidoptera; family Riodinidae; genus Thisbe; species Thisbe lycorias. Next base: position 8,931 of record DVZR01000146.1, read on the forward strand.
ACAAAGCTGCAATACGGTGTGTTATTCAAAGCTATCGAGAAGACAAGAGGTTTCTATTAAGATTTATTTTCTTGATATACCTCATAGTGAATATTTGTTATGATTACGTTGCTTTATGTGTGACCTGCATTTTTAATAGCTAAGCAGGTTTTTAAGCTAGTAGTCAATAGTGACATTGAAATCGTCATTGTTTTGTATCTACGCCCTCGTGGAGCTCTTCGTGACATAACCGCATAGACGATAGCAGATCTGTGCTTAGTATTAGTCTAAACTACGTTCTGTGAAGTTGGGTCTGTGGTGGGTGACCGGGTCGATTATGGGTAACCATTAATGGCATATCTAAGTGCATTCGTCCTTCAGACACGTTTTACTGTCAGTTCCGATTATTAGTATATTATAGGGAATGCAAAATTTTAAGTAAATTGGACCAAGGATCACGCTGTCCCTTATAAACTTTGCCCCTGTTTTTCACCCCCTTTGGGGTAGAGTTTCGGAAAATCCTTTCTTATCGGATGCTTACGTAATACACAGAACACATCCTCCAACTTTCAGCTCTCTACGATCAGCGGTTTATGCTGTGCGTTGATCCGTCAGTCAGTCATTCAGGATAAAGCATGCTATATGTCAGAGGTCGCCAAATGGCGGACCGCGGTCCGCTTCCGGACCGCCGACCCATGTAGTGCGAGAACACAGCAACTTGCACTATATACTACTTCCGATATGTACGTAATTTGTTGTAAATAAAATGTGCGGACCACGATGGTCATTTCATTTCGTAAAACGGACCCCGAGCGAAACTAATTGGTGACCCCTGTTAAATTTATATCGCACATGCGAGTTTTTGGTTGATACGTTTCTATTGCCACATTCTGAGCCACTTTTGCATGACCTGCGTAATTTCATACTCCAAAACAATCAATGGGTCGATCCGCGTGTTTGATCGCCAATGAATCGTAACGATGTTGGTACTGTCATTTTGGTATATACATTACAAAGTATTTTAAACCTTAAGTAATGAAAATATGAAATTAAAAATAAATATATAATAATAGTCGTCTCTGTGATAATAGCGGTACCGGTGTGGGTTAAGATCACGAGGTCCTGGGTTCGAATCCCAGGTCGGACAACTTTTCTTAAAATGTGTTTCAGTTCATACTAAACAAACATAGCGTTGCCCGGGATTGGAGCCAGATATGTGATAGGCTTGTTACCTATCACATCGTGGGATTTAGTAGCTTGGGTAGTCGTGGGTGTACCAGTATATCTACTGAATATTCGCAAATGTACCGGGACGTCTCTGCCTACCCCTACGGGGATTACAGGCGTGTAGCTACTTTTTCTTTTTTTTTTTAAATTAAAAATAATTTTAGGCATTTTACTTTTACTTAAAAAGACTAATGAACAAATTAGGTGTTTTAAGTAAAAAAAAAACACTTAAGTATATTTTTTTGCATAGCATTATTAATTTACCTTTAATTGCCAATTAATATTGTAAGTTCTTGAAGTTTATGAATAATTTGTGATGTAAAAACAATTTAAATACATATTACCAACTTGATAAGCAGTACTTGATAATGTCATACAAGCTGATAACTTGATGCCTGCCAATGTATTTTATATAATACGTCATCAATGCATTCACTACTTTCATTTTGACTTCTAAAGGTACTATAATATGTATCAGAGACGCAAAAATGTATAATGGTAAAAAGTTATTACGAAATATTTGTATAGCCGGAGGCCGGTCTTACGATCGCTGTGAAGATACATCTCACTTTCACCATCTTGTCTATCTCCC
>DVZR01000147.1:0-10714 GCA_018237405.1 Thisbe lycorias
GTTGGCCACCTCTCGTTCACACTGCTATAAGTTCTGTGGGTAATACAAAAAAACTCAGTTTTCACCTCGAAAACTTACTGAATAAGCGCGCCTGACAATATGTATTGGTGACCACTGATCACACAAACTCTTCCTTTTACAACTAATAAAGCTGATCACTATTATCGATTAGGTAATAGACAAAACTGAGTGAAAATCGCGCTGTACTGATCTAGTCCAACGCTACAATCCTAAATCACGCTATTACAATCTTCTAACTACAAGTTTTCGTTATCATCGAACATCCCCAAACCGCTCTCGTCGAAATTTCGAACTCTGAAGATAGTAGGTATTATAATTTTTGTCCCGTTTGTCGTCACAGGCAGCTCTGTGACGTCCATTATTCAATCTCCACCTTATCTCACGATCTTTTGCTGCCTTCTCGGTCTCAATAACCCGAATATTAAAGGAAAAATAATTATTTTCCCGTTATAGTCTACATAATATAAAATGAAATATGATTTCAACATTAACTACTTAGAGAAGATAAATAAGTTTGTTGAAATCTGTCGTCTGATGCACGTCTCGTATTCAAGAAGCCAGGTGACACCTAAAAGGATTCCTTTATTAAATTAGCAATGTACAGCAGACTGCATTGGATTTAAATTTTAAAAGCATTATAAACTATAGCAGTGCAGTTATTATTTCTGTAATAAAAATTGCATTTGAGTATTTTATTCGTTTTTGGAGCTATTTTGAACGCCCTTTCTTTCACGTTCGTAACTTCTCTAAATCGCAATAAAAAACAGCACCTTCGTGGGTACCACTAAGCACTTTTACTCAGAGTACCTATGGGAAAAAGATGTCTTGACTCACACCAAGTTCAATTGGAATATAGGTACAGGTGACTCCTGTCACATGTAGGTGAATGCCTATATTAATAACTAGCAGTTCATGAGGTTTCGCCTGCGTTAATTCTTCTCACGCCGCCAATAGCTTCAAAATATAGTCTATGTTACTCAGGAATAATGTAAGCTATAGTGACATAGGCTTTTGTGAAACAAATTTTAAAATCTGTTCAGTAGTTCAATATATTACCTCCTACAAACAACACAAACTTTATAATATTAGAATAGTTAAACTTATCTCGTTTGACAAATCTACGACAAGATATAATTTACCTATGTTTTATGAGCCCTTTAAAAAAATCCGCCCTTCTTAAGCCAAAAATATAATACATATATGCATGGAACATCTTAGTTTGAAAATTATTCTCACTGTGGAACATTCACGCCTTATTATTCCTGAAGGAGTAGACAGATATGTGCTGGTACACTCACAATTAGTCAGTAGGTGTATAAGCTGTATCGGACACATTCCAATCACGGGCGATGTTATCTCTATTATGTATTTATGTACTTATTACTATATCTATTTACAATGTTAAAAATACGAGGCATAAAAATAGATATATTTCATGTGGATACAGTGAAACACCTGCTTACTATCTTCGAGAACTTTCCTTTTACTTCAGCAAAAAATGTACTTTGCCTTTTACATTATTGCAATTATTTTATATTTTCAAACTACAAGTGTAACTCGTATGCTTGTAAATACAAATATCAGATGTATTATTCCAGTTTGCAACATTCTAAGCTGTATAAACTACTATGCTTCATTGTAATGTAGGCAATGAAATTGAATTTAAGGATCCAAAAAAATATAGTATAAAAGTACCCTCTCTATTAAAAAGATTATTCCAAATACGTTTATTTTAGTATAATGTTTAATAATAACTAAATATGGCGACAGGCTTGCTACCTTTTAAATCTTGAAATTTAATACCTTCAACCTTGACTAATTGTGAATATATTTATTAATTAATCATGGGTATACCACCTCTTCGCGGACGATAGTGTGAACATATCTTTTTTCAGAAATAAATAAATGACATATGTTTAGCAAAGCAGTCCAAAAGTAACAAGAGTTGTGACAGCTAAGGATTTGTTTGAAAAAAAAAACTTATTCATCCAGTCACATTACAGAAAGAGAATTATATAGAATTATAGTATATAGAAAGGAGTTTAGAGAATGAATTAGGTATATACTATTACTAGGAAAATCATTAACAAATTAATAAAAGTGAAATGGCAGAAAAATTATATATTTTTTTAAACTCATAATGAAATTAAGTCTTTTGACTTAATTTCATTACATTTGCCTCTTAAATAGTTGTGAAAAACTATTGTATCATTAATAAGTGTAGAATAGAAAAAAAAATGTGTAAAAAGCCATAATCAGGAAATTAACATCAGGCAAAAGACCTTGTACTATTTACTGGTATATAACAAGCTATTCATAAGTAATATATAGACATTATACAGATGTAAAAATGTTATTCAATGGCCAAATTATGTACAATATATGTGGTGTGTCATATTTAATACTTATTCACACGTCATATACATGTGTGATTAAGTATTAAAAATTATTGTAAGGACTGCAAACAGCTCATAAGGTTAACATTCTAGCTTCTAGGGCTGTAACTCAAGTATAACACCAGTTGATGTTTAATGAGAGAATTACCTAGTATCATCTAAAATGTCTACCTGTTGTCTTTGTGAACCATTGAGTTATACCTGTAGAGAAGCTATTCCAAATAAAAGATGTGACCAAACTTTTTTTACTGCTGTGCTGAAATATTTAAATCTTCTAATCAAATTATTAAATGGAGCTGTAGAAAACTTAGTGACCAAAATGGTGTAAGTGCCATGAAACACTGCACTGACACTTTTATTTCAACAATTAATAAGGTACGCAACATATGGTGTACAGATTGCGTAACAGTTAAATTGATTGAAATGTGAGTTACAGCCAAATGGTCCAAATTAACTTCAAATCATTTAAATTTTAACATATTTTGCAGTTTATATATTGACCCACTTACTTTCTAACCATTACTAAATAATTGGAAGGAACCAGCGCTCTTCTACATCCAACACAAATCAAGATCTTTTTTTGAAAAATTACACACTTGATATTACAGAATTATTTAAGAGATTATATCTCAGCATGAATAGAACAATGTCTATTATCATCACAGGTGCAGATGAATGTGCATCCAGATTATCTAGTCTGGGTTAATTTCCAACTAGATAACAAACATATTCTTCGCAACATGGTTCCTAAATGGCCAACCACCCACTAGATTCTATCTGTCATCACACCATGGTTCTTAAATAAATTGTAATAATCACAGTTAATTGTGTAATTCAGAGATATAACCTAGAATCTCATCAGGCAATGATGATGTTAGTGACATTTTATATAGTTATATTACACACTGGCTCCACTTGTTACAATATTTATGCATAATGTTCATAAATTATAGCTCACTATATCTGTAATTGGTTCCCAGTATAACCATTTATTTTATTTTCCCATCTAATTTTACCTACATAGATAATTGGTACAAATGCATGATAATCTGTACAGTAGATTCTGTGGGTTATGTTTATCAGACACAAATACACAATGTGTAATGAGTTAATATTATTTAAATAAAATCATTAATTTTCACTTTTACAACACACCAGTTTCGTTATTCAAAGCATTTCCATGTTTTGCATTCAACGCTTAGAAGAGTGAAAACAGTTCATTTATCAAAATTATAAATTTGTGAAACAGAACAAGTGGACTTTTTTATTTTATTTAACAATGAAGTTTCACCAAGTGCCATGATAAAATCTATAGAATATAATATTACGTACTTGATTCCAATAATGTAATATCACACCGGAAACCACTTAATAGTAACTAGTTAGTAAAAGTAGATTAAAAGTTATAAGTTGAGATTATTAAATACTAGCCAACCTCAGGAATTTCCCCCACTCTTACTCTGTATTTAAGTCATAGTGTGATGTTTTATAGCCTATAAAACTTCTTCAAAAATTGTACTATTTCATACAGAAAGAATTTTTAATTAATTTTTAATTTTTAATAGAGACTAAGATAAACATATTCAAACAAACAAACTACTTTATTATTATATTGGTATTTTATAACCTCCAATGTGAATGGGAAAGTTTAATGGGTCTTAAACTTGGATCAATTGTGTATTGTTGTTTCAATGTTTTAATATTGGATTATTAGATGATGTCAAGATACTTACTCAACTCCTTGATAACCTGCAGAAAATTGCATTTAGACTCATTGGTAGATTTTGTTGCATTACTTTTGTACAAATACAACAGACAGCCTCTTGATAGAGTAATGTGTCAGGGACTAATTATTTTTTTAATTTAGAGTCATGTATTAGAAAGTTGGCTGTATATTGTCAATTTATATTAACTAGTAATGACATTGTGAGAGTTAATATGTTAAATAAGTAAATTTTTAACAATATAATCTAAGGCCTTGATCAATGTAACTTGTGCAAATATAAAGAGGAATATAATTTAAATAAAATATTGGTTAGCATTTGTATATTATGTATTTTGAAGTTACTCACAAAGCCAAAATAAATTTATATAAATACAATTTACTGATAACAGTTTATACGAGACGTAAACAGGACACAAAAGATTCATTTTTAAATCATATCTATGTAAACAATCAGAACATAAATTAATTGCTTAACTTTATGCTCTATGATATTATTCAGTATCATCCGAGATCAGTGTACTGATAATGCATTTTATTTATCCTTCACTAAACAATGATAAGATTTATACAAAGGTATTGAACTTTATTGAAACACATCCTTTGTAAAAAACAACCAATGTCTATAACCGCAAATATATACAATGAAGTTACCAATATTGACTAATTTGATTATAGTAAAAAAATATGCATACCTAATATCATTAAACAAAGCTATATGACAGGGTGAACGTAATCTGTGGGTGTTCTGTCGAGACAGAGGCAAGGCTATGTGGAAATGCAAAAGGTTAACCTGTATCGGCCATGGACCACGAACTCAGCCCCTGCCAATAATAAAAATTTATTCACAAATGTCTCTTCACAAGTTACTCGGTCTAAGTTGTAAACATAACTTGCACTCTTAAAATCATGATATTTATATGAAGTTTTCGTCCACTTCGTGTAGCGCGTGGGAGAGGCACTGGATGCGATTGCGAGTGCTCAGTTATCCATGGCGTATCTCCTCGTCCATTCCTTGGCGTTTCGAATGGCTTCGCTTTCATTTACTTTCCATAGTTCAGCTACATCGTTCGCCAGCGGGTCATCGGGGTTAGGTGCAGACAGTAAGGCTTGAATCGACAGCAAAACCGTGCGAATTTGAAGCGCCGGACTCCATTTATCTTTCAAAATATCCAAACATATGCGACCTAGCCGGTCTATGTTTGGATGATATATCTTCGTAATAAACCTAACCTTAGGCGCTGACATGGGATAGTCCTCTGGCAAAAATAATTCTAATTTAAATAGACCACCTTCGAAGGGGGAATCTTCTGGGCCGGTGACGATTACGTGGAAATAACGGGCATTGTTCTCACTTGGCACCGCGCTGATACCGGGCACGGGTTCCTGCATCAATCGTTGTGTCTCTTTGATTATTCTACGTGGTAGGGCTGCCATTTTATATATGCGGTCTAGCGCAATTTGTCAATCGAAACCAGGTAATCATATAATTAATTATAATATCTAATTGTCTTTACACTGCACGTATTTTAGGCACGTATTTAAGACTAATAAATTATAAAGGCATATTAGCCATAATTAACATTGAAAACGCGACTACAAAAGCGATGGTAAAACCAACTTCAATTTTTTTTGCTATCATAGACTACGGTCAAGTGACCACAGACAAAAAATGTGTGTAGACTGTAGATTAGGTTGCATTCATATTTAAAAAACGCTGAATCATCAGTTTTATGAATTGAAATTATTTTTATTGACTTAATATTTATTAATTTTAAGTGATTATTAAATAAGTTATACCTAAGAACTTGTGTAAAATTAGTCCATTTTTAACACCGTGATGCTTTAGTTTTTGCAAAATTATTGTTGAATCAAAATAAACATTAACGATTAACGTTAAAAAGATCTTTTGATGATTTTTTTATTACAAAAATTTATTTATAATAATAATATTCTGTATAGATATAGGTAACATGTTTCTCATCCGACTCACTATTCTGTAACCTATAGTTTGCGCCGAGCCTAAAAAATGGTTCTGTTACTTTAGTCTAAAAGAAATTCAATAGATGTCGCTACAAGTATAAATCTAATAAAATGAGTTACGTTATTTTACTTTCTATTCTAAGTATTTATTGTTATATAAATAAAAGTATATTATGGACATATATTTTAACCAACTTTAAAAAAGGAGGACCATTCAATTCGTCTGAATATTTTACATGTGTACCTATATTGTTATTACAGGATCAGCTAACTATGTTAATTATGTTGTACTTCCCAAGTAATTTCATGGTCATCAGGTCAGGATCTGATTATAAAATCCTGGTGAAATCAAGGGCACTATTATTTATTATATAGGTAAAGTTAAAGCGATTTGGATATTTAATTTCTAATGCGGATCTCACACTATACCGGTCATTGCGGTGCACTGGGTAATTTGCCAAAAAAATTTATTCAAAAGTATTGTATTCTTGTACTTTAATGAAACCTTTGTGCAAAAAATAGTTACTAAATTTTATAGTTGTCTATCAATAATATAGTGGTCTGTCTTCTACGAAGATATCTTTATATAATATAGTAACTTTTATTCTTCATAGAATATTACAAGAGATTAAAATACTATAAAAAAACTTTAAGAAATAAATAATAGTCAAAATATTGAATTATATTGGCAATAAAACCAGGTAATTTACCTAACCCTGATGAAACAATCTTTTAAAAATCAAAACAGCAGTAATATTTTTATTAGTCATTTACTTCAAAGTAAAGACGCTAAGGCATCATTCGATTAAGCTTTTACACGAACCCATAAAAGAAAATGTATGTAATAAAAATTAATTTTAAATGATATTAAACCTTACAGCGCAGTAAAAATTTAGACGGTTTTTATATTAAATCGTAAAGCGGACACAAATGCGACAATTTGAGCGAATAAGTTTTATAACACGTATAGATAATACAAATTATCTATACGTGTTATAAAACTAACTGTATGAGGAACAGTTGACGTTATACGACCATACGATATTCTGCTGTCAATTTTGACAGAAAATTTATGAAATACCTAGAACGTTATGGTCATTGAGATGATTTGCAAAAACTATGTATACGGGACAGGTCTAAAAAATTTAAATATTTTTTTGATATAATCAATTTTATTACACTTTACTCTAGCTAAATATTTGTGAAAAGCAATTAAAAGCCATAATTTAAGAATAGAAATAAAAAACGTTATGGAGTTTTACCGCCATCTTTTCATCAAGATGGCTGGCGTGACTCCATTTTTATATTATAATTTCAACTTTTACTGATTAAATTTAATCGCGTATCATACTTGACATTGGCAAAATAATAGTAAGTGAAGAAATATAATAGTAAGGTGATTAAATTAAAAAACCTAGCATTTTATGAGTTGCATCACAAATTACAGTATGTTGCACGATTTTAATGACGATCATTTATTGAAAACACCTATTTCAGTTTTCCACATACTAAAATTGTTAAAATAAATAACGTATGTAATTTTCTATCTGCGTTTATTTCAGTCACCTTAATACGAAGACCTTAGTCGCCAGCCCATCACATCTAGAATTGCTCGTTTAAATTATGTTATCCATTATGAACTCATTATTTCAGAATCGATTTCTCGGGTGATGTTATGCGTCTTGTCCACTGCTTTGCCAGCGTGCTAATTGTTGAGCAGCATTTCGTCCTTACGACAGATACTAGAGGGGCTCAATTGTATCTACAACTACTTATCTAAGTGCTGTCAAATAGGCTTGCTGTTCAAAATCACTTAAAATTACTTGTTCGAAACAAATCTGTAGGGAATGGAAAATGAATGCAAATAAATAGCGGAATGTCGAGAATGATTGCTCGTATTTTATTTCGGAATCTTAACCTTTTTTATTATAAGCGGACATTTGTTTTTCTCCAACGATATTTATATACCTACTTGGTTGATGTACATTATATTATTAGAATCTACATTCTTATAATATAATGCTATAAACGGTATAAATTACAATAAACGGTTTAGCCATTTATGCCTAGTTCTGAAGACTCTTATTGATGGTTCAATAAGAGTAATCAATCTATTATTGTTATTTTTATCTATATATCTTTGATCTACTAATGATATATTAAAAATACAAATCCAGGAAATACTAAAATGCCTGGGGAGCTAAGTATGTATTGTTGAATATGTATCGAGAAGAGTTTATCGACTTGAATGTCACCCGGCACTTTGTAGTTTGTACCATTATTTACCAGCTAATAGAATGGACTGTTTGCTAACACGCTTGGCACCACATAATCTCATTAGTAAAGGTCTTGGGTTATTTGGCTTCGATCCAATTTTTAAATCACATAAAACGTTGCAAACTTTATTCATAAGCAGGTATATGTAAGTTTATATTCAAATCCAGTTTAAAGAACAAATGATAATACAGCGGAACATATTCGTTTATTTGTCTTTCAATGAATTCAAATCATTGTGATAGATACAAAATTATTTTTTATATGAAGATAGCTTTGCATCTAGAGAAAAGCACCCTATGTAGCTTTTAGTTACCAGTAAATGTAAAACTGTTCCTAAATAAGTTTTCTTTCATTTGGGTTTCATTTTTGCATCATCACTAAATAAAACTAAGTACTCAGTTAGCCTATGGCAGACGTGCCTACATATGGACATATAATAAAATGGCGTAGATATGTGACGACCGTAACGCCCCCCGTAGAGATAGCTACCACTATTCCCTTATGTCATTATCGCGCAATCAGTCCCCACAGCTAGTAGCGAGCTGTTGGTCAGTAGCGACACCATGGGATTACCATCAACCTGACTACTCCAGGGTGTCAGAGGTCAGGGACGGGCGAGGTGAATAGTATCCCTCTGGCATTCAACCCCGCCGCTTGTTTCATATTTTATTTCAATATGATACCAAATTTAATATGAAAAGTAGAAAGAAATCTGTGGCACGCACTATAACTTGCTCGAAGTCTATAAATGATGTCTACATATTAATGAACATTGGCGACTATCTCGTCTCTCGTATTTGCTAAAAGGTTTTCGCTGCCGATGAACGTTTCATTCTATGAGTCATAAATACTGAAAGAGTTCTTTCCCCAATTACCTATCACATTTATGGGATGAATACTGCTAATTAATTGTGTTTGCTTTGTCGTTGCATAAGCTAGCAAAGTCTGCCAACTCTCAGGGGATAATGGATATATTGTTGTTTGTAACTATTTAGTATAACTGTTGACTAGTCAATCCTTCTACATTGTGTTGTTTATATGTACTTGCAGTAAAGGATGTGTGTGGTAGTATGTCAGTTATTACTAATCCTAGGAAAATAAATAAAAAGTCTATAGGTGGCATAGTGTATTGTTTCATAATATAGATATATCGAAGCACATTAATTCAAACTCTAATATGAAAGGTAGATAGGAAATCCGGGGCACGCACAACAACGTGCTCGAAGTCCATGAACGAGAGGCGACCGTCTCCATCCACGTCAGCCTCATCAAGGACACTGGCGACTATCTCGTCTCTCTCGTGCTGCTGCAGCTCTCCTTTAGTCAAAAGCCTGGTTGCTTCTAGAAGGTCTTCTTTGCCGATGTACATATCGTCGTCTAGGTCATAAATCCTAAAGGCGTACCTGAAATAATACAGATCAATTATTATTAGATAGAGACCCAGACTGACATATCATGATCAATAGATCATGAATAAGCAGAACTGTACCAGTGCACCCACGATTAGCCAAGCCTAAGTCTTGTGATGTTATAAGTGGCCTATCGCCACTCCGAAGAACATTTTAGGATAAGTTTTCTTTTGGGATTTGAATGCAGGACTTCGTGCGGTTATTGATTTTAACCGACACCGATACCGTTAGACCACAGCGGCGATAACTTATTGTACTTATTACAAAATAAATAACTAACTATTCGCAAATGCACTGGCGTATCTCTGTTTACGCCTCCGGGGGTTAAAGGCGTGAAACTACTTTTTCTTATAAAATCGACCTTCTAATCTTTACGAAGCATAACGTTAATAGACCATTGGGTTTGTAGGCGATAAGTTAAAAGGAAGTTACAAATTGTTCTCTGCGGACTGTGAGATTGGATCTCTAATGGGAATCTGTTTTACAAACTCTTTGATAGTGCTTTGCGATGTTCCGGAGTTGGACGCTTTGGGTCGTTGGGCTTTAAACTTCAAAGATTAATTTAATGAGGGTTAAACCTTATAATTAACAGTTTGAATTGTTCATAACTTTTTTTTATTTATAAAAATTAACACCACGATCGTAAACCTGGGTTCGATCTCCAGGTCGGGTAACTTTGTTCTACAAATTTTAAATTTTTCGAATTAATCATATATTAATAATCCGGAATTTCCTGATGTGTCAATAGGGTTATCACCTAGGTATCACATGACATACGTTGGCCATCTATTGATATATTAATCAGTTTGCCTAGTTGATTTAATAATTCTACTACGTAACGAGAGTCTGAAGTGTTCAACATCCGCACAAATCTTTCTATAGATTTTAGGATGTTTGTTTAAACA
>DVZR01000148.1:0-10699 GCA_018237405.1 Thisbe lycorias
AAAATTAATATTTATTTACTAACTCATTATTAACAAAAGTTTTATACTTTAGCCCTAAGCATAAATACAATATTAATTAAATATATATTTTTTAACTTAAACCTAAAATTGTCTAAACTGTGTTTGTTATTACTATTTCACAAACTATATTTTAAATTGTGAAACAATGTATTATGAAAAAAGAATTTAGCATTCACGAAGAGTAATTCATTCTAGTAGCTCTAATATTTTAGTTATTATGAGTAATTAAAAATTTGAGCAATTATAAAGTAGGAACAGTTAGTATCAGAATTTCTACTTTTACTACATTTGGCCATAGTGGTTATAAATTTTGGTGTTTAAAATAAATTATCAGTGTGTGTACTAAATAATTTTAAAACATACCCTGATTGATAAGTAAATAAAAATTAATTTAATTATATATGATTCATTACAATAATTAAATACATGATTTACTAATTGTTTATTAATATTAATAAAACATTAATTAAATATCTGTTTTACAATCTATTCCTAAAGTCAGTATAGTCCATCAGTTCCCATTTCACCACATTTGTCCATAGTGGTTATAAATTTTGTTGTTTGAAATAAATTATCAGTGTATGTACTAAATATTTTTGAACATACACTGATCAATTAGAAAATATTTTATTTATTAATAGATTATTAAATGAGTTTTATACTTTAGCATAAGTACATCAATTAAATCTGTTTCGCAATTTAATCCTATAATTGTGTAAGCATTGCTTTTTACTATTGTTTCACAAACTATATTTTAAATTGTGAAATAATGTGCTTTTACAAAATAAGATTTAGCATTCATGAAGATTTAATCACCCTGGTAAATCTAATATTTCAGTTATTATTAGTGATTAAAAGTTTTAGTAATTATGAAGTAGGAACAATCAGTATAGTCTGTCAGAATCTCTTCTTTACATTTGCCCATAGTGTCTATAAGTGTTGTTGTTTAAAATAATTGTTAATGTATGTACTATATTCCTAAATAATTTTAAATTTTCTTTCCAGTGCTATCTACTAAAAATGCCTCCAAAGAAAGTGGAAGAACCAGAGAAAAAGCCTCTTATAGGCAGGGTTGGCACTAATTTAAAAGTTGGCATAGTCGGTGTTCCAAATGTCGGAAAATCAACCTTCTTCAATGTGCTTACTAAAAGTCAAGCAGCAGCAGAAAACTTCCCCTTTTGCACCATAGATCCCAATGAAAATAAGTATCTTAGTATTGTAACTTACATTTTAGCATATCGCCTCTGTGGTCTAATGGTACAGGTGTCGGTTAACAAAGTTCTTAGTTCGAATCCCAGGTTGGCAACTTTTCTTAAAATATTTTTCAGATTCTGAACAAGCATAACATTGCCCGGGATTGGACTGTGAAGACGTCATGGGACTTAGTAGCTTGGCTAGTCGCGGATGTACCTGTATATCTACTGACCATTCGCAGAGGTACTGACACATCTCTGCCTACCCCTTCAGGGATAACAGGCGTGAAGCTACATAATTTCAATTTTAGCTTAATTCACCACTAACTCATGTAAAAGAACCCAGCAAGTTTGAAAATACATGAGTTACTTATACTGTAAATACACAATATATAACACTTTATATGTAAAATCACACAGGCACAAATAGTTCTAAATTTTTACATTGTATTTTTTGGTTATTAAACTTTTATCATTGGCTTCAGCTAAAGGATTCAGTCATAGCTCAGTAAGGATTTAGTCAGAAAGTCACTTTCTAACAGATATTGCTTAATTTTTCAAATTTATTTAATCTTATTATATTGCTCAATCGATCTTAAACAGTGGCACAGGTAGACCACAGAGGTTGTAACTAAAAATGAATAAATATAAAACACAAATATGCCATCACATAAATGCCTGTCCCTGTCGAGAATCAAACCCAAGCCCTTTTAATCGTGAAGCCGTGTCTCTGACTACTAGACACACTAGTTACTTAAATGGATCATTTAAATCTAACAGAATTTTATATTTATGAATTTTGAAGAAATTTTAATGACAATCCAGTAGTTTACGCATGTTTAATTCCACAAAAAATTGTTTATTCATTAAGTATATATTTTTGTAATCGCTAGGATCATTTAAATATAATATAAGAATAAATATGGAGCACAATGTATAATTGTAAAATGCGATATATTTATTGAGTCTTAATGGGCATTTAAAAAGTTAAGCTTTTTAAAACGGATGAAGCAATATTTCATACCAGCTCCTCGCTTAAGTGTTTATAGAGCATAAATTTGGCAACATATGGGGAGCTCTACTCACCTCTGACCAGAAACTCACCCAATACCAGCTACTTTTTTTTATCGTATTGTCAACAACCAGGACCTTTCTGAAAATTTCGACCCATTAGGTTTGCGTAAAGATGTAAGTTGCTTCAGAGTCTTCTAACACACTTATGGACAGAGTTCAAACGTATTATTGTGTACTCCTGATGCTGAATTTTAGCCATTGTGCAAAAACTTCCATCCCCACCATCATAATAACTGGCCATTAACAACCGTGCGATACCGACGAAATTTTATGCCTCGCCTAACCTCGCAATGGAACCTTAATTTAAACCCAGGGTCCTTCAAGAGATAACCCTCTTACCTCAAAGACAGGCAACACTCCTGTATTGCCCCTGGTGTTACAGATGTCCATTATCAGCCTCATGCCCATTTGTCTCCTTTCGCTATAAAAAAAAGCAAATTTGACAGATATTCTTACTTATATCTCCAATTTTGAGTACATACGTTACGTATACGTTTTGTTTTTTTTTCTATACAGCATGCGCATATAGCATGCGTTAAAAAAAACGCTAGCAAACACGGTCATTATATTTCTCTTTAATGATATCTGTAATGATCATTGAATTAAGTAGAGTCTCTTTAGTATAAATGTTTTAAAAAAAAGGTGTCAAGTAGTTTGACAAGCTAAAATCAATATAAATTTCATTTTATAGAATATATTTAAAAAATATTTAACAGAATACATTTTAACATTAAGCAAAATAAAAAATGTATAAAATGCATAAAAATAATGTGGAAACAATTGACACATTTACGATTCATGACAGAAAAATCGATAAAGGACTCCTCTATGACGGTAATTACGATTTAATCCACAAAAAAACTTTAGAAGAAGATAATCGAGCATGTCCAGTAGCAGCTGCAGTAATAGGTATTCATAATACTGGAATTCCTATACCTAGTAATTCCCAATTTCATGATACATGGACTGACAGTGATGCACAAGAATTATATTTAAGTGTAAAACCAAAGTGCTACTTGATTCTTGGAAAACAAGGAAATGGCGGTTATAGTGTAGGCGAAGCCTTGTCTAAGAAACTTAATTGCATTCACCTTTGTCCAAAGCACCTTTTAACAGATGAAATTGAACAGAAAAGTCCAACTGGAAATTGTTTAGATTTTAATCTGAGACACAATAATGTATGCAAAATTGATATAATCATGTCTATCCTAGAAAAAAAGTTGCAATCAGAAGCTATCAAACACAGAGGATTTATTATTTCAGGATTTCCTTTAATAACTTCAAAACGATGCAATGAATATATAACTAACTCGCTAAATTCAGAAGAAGCACTCGGTTTCGTTAATGATTTTTTATTTGACGTAATATATAATTTGAAAAGAAAAAAACAAAAGGCGAAAACTCTTTCTCCTCATTCATCTACTACAAGTGAGCAACTATTACATGGAGAAGAGGAAGAATTAATGGAAGAAGAACAAGAAGAAAAGCATGAAGAAGAAGAAGAAAAAGAAGAACGTGTTGAATTGCCTAAATTCTTATTAGACTCTTGTAGTAATTTAATATTTTCTACAAAGCCTACTTGCCAAACACTTAAATCAATTTTAGTTATGCAAATCCAAAAAATATTAGACATGCAGCCAGATATTATTATTTATATTTCTGCTCCTGACAAGGATACAGTTACTAAACGAGGTCGTAAATATATGAATTATATGAATAGCACAAAAACATTTAATCCATTTTCTATCAATTCAGATCCTGAATTAAGATGGCCTACTCAATATGTTTTAACTGATTACAATAAGCCCTTTAACATTCATATGTTTAATCCAAAATATTATTGTAAACAACCTACTAATTTTAGTGCTAACATAACAAGCCAAATTTGCAATTTCAAGGATCATATATTTTCTTTTTTAGAAAATAAATTGAATGAGTTTAATCCCAAACTAGTGATAAAATTAGACGGAAGAATGTCAATCCATCAAATGGTGCACGACACACTAGAAAGATTATTCCTGTTGCCTATTAAACCAGTGCTCGAACCAGAACCGCTTTATCTAGAAGAACCGCCAGAGGACAATGAGGAGTTCTGGAAATCAGTTGAAGAGTTAAATGTGATTAGAAGTGAAAATATAAATTTTAATAGATATGCATCTATATGGTTTAACAGGTGTCCAGTCGAACTTAAAAAAAGGCGCTCAGTGCAAGGAAATTCAAAATATGCTGTATCATTTTTTAAACATGTTTTCTTATTATCTTCTCTTGAAAACATGGTATTGTTTTGCAGAAATCCACGTCCTTACTTAAAATTAAAATATTTGGAGCCTACCTGCAGAGTCATAATTATAGGAACCAAATTAGCTGGTAAAACCTTAGTTGCTAATTGCTTATCGTGGATGTTTGATAGCCCTATCATTTGTTATAAAAAGTTTTTAAGTGAGCAAAGGCAGAAAAAATATGAGAACTACTCTAGAACAATTTTATCTGAAATAATAGCTATTATTGAAGACAAACGATTTGTAAAATGGGAACATGCTGAATTAGACAGAATTGCAGCGTTAAATGTATGGTATAATACTGTTTTAAGTATTTTAACTGACTACGTCCGTGTTTCCAAAGAGAAAATAAAATCGGAAGAGCTTGATAAGGAACTTTTAGATAAGTACATCAATATCCGCAATAAACTTTTATTCTTGCCCATAATAGATGATTTAGAGCAATGTCAAAATGCTTTAAAGAATAAAAATCTTTTAAATTATGCACCAGATGAGTTAATTATAGAAACAAGTAAACCACTACTGCCTATTTTAGGTGATGATGATGTAACGGAAGAAATAACTGCGTATATCAGCTCAAATGCGTTACAAAACGAAATTGAACCAACAATCGAAGAATTAATGACTGAACTTATTAAACTTATTCAGGATTTAGACTCAAAATCTTTGCTATCTGCCGGGACATATGGTAGTTATATTATCGATGGACTTCCGTCTAATCCAGAATATTGGGAATACTTAAACAAGAACAATTTATTGCCTGATTATACAATAACAATTTTAGAAAACAGAGAAATTGACGGTGAAATATTGCAACATTATGAAAATATAGACAAGTGTGCTAAGAACTACCAAGAAAGATATTTGTTAGCTACTGATGTTCTTTTCAAAACAAAACTTTTACATAAACCACCTAACATAGCCTTAGTAAATGTTCAAATATTATTAGATAAATTCATAAATGATACAGTTGTTGAGTCTGTAAGGGAAATTGAAAAAAATGAGGCAGAATCGTTAAAAACGTTAACTGAAGATATTGAGAAATTTCGCGAGGAGTGGGATTCGTTAAAATTGAAATTAGATGAAAATTCGAGATCATTTATTGAAATTGAAATAGAGACAAAAAGTGATGTACAAATTATAGATGAAATACTATTAAAAATAAGAAAAAGCTATTGTAGACCATGCATTCTTAATGAAGATGAGAGTGGAGATAACGAAGATGATGGTAATGATGCTCCGAAAGATTTACTTACTTATAACGATCCACGTAATTTATGTGAAACAAACGTTTATTGCCCTATTGCATTCTACGATTATGGAGTTTTATGGGAAGGTAAACCGGAATTCTCAATAAAAAATGATAACAAAAATTACTATTTTTGTAAAGAAGAAAATTCTGAAAAATTTCAGCGAGATATCACCCAATATCAATTTTATAATATTCCTATAAAAAAACTCCCAGTACTAAGAATATGTATTATTGGAAGCACTGGAAGTGGTAAAACTTTGGCCGCAAAAAATCTTGCCAAAGAACTTGGGTTATTGCATGTAGATTTTGCTGAATACATCAATAACTATTTTTTACCTCGACATTATAAAAAGGTTGGATGGCAATACGAAAATAGTTTTACTGATACTAATATGGAAGAAGAAAGTGTAGAATTTCAAGTAGATGAAGAAAATGTCAATTTAGTTTCTGACATTATGGGCAATGAACAAGAATTGCGTCGTATGTTAAAAAACTATTTTGAACAAGGAGCACCATTATTATCCCCTTTGATGCAGATAATAATAAAAAAACTTTGGTTTGAAAATCCTTTCCAACACATTGGTATTGTTATTGATGGTTATCCAAAGTTACCCAGTGATGTTACAGATATGATGGCTTGTTTTTGCATACCTGACGCAGTAATAGAGTTGGAAAGCAGTTCTGAAACTACGCTAGAAAGGCTCTCTCCCAAATATTTTAAAATATGGAAAACTCAATTTAATGAAGCAAAAAATAAGGCAGCAATGAAATTACATATAGAAAAAACTGAATGGATGAATCTTATCACAAGGAAAGTCATCATAAAACTTGTTATCGATAATATAATATCAGATGTTATTCCTGATCTAGAGGAACCTACTAAAAATCTATCAATGCAGAGCGTTACTTATGATGTTAATCAAACAGGATCATTAAATGTAGATGCCAATCTAGTTGCAACTTACAATGAACTCATTCAAGAATATCCAGAACCTATAGATCTAAATGAATGGGAAAAAGCGGACGAAGTGCAAGAAAGAATAAATGCTAGGATTGAAAGTATTTTTGATACGAACGATGAAAACATTCAAACATTGAAAGATATATTATTAGAACAAAAAATAAAAATTTTATCCATCGACGGTAAAAGATCATTTGATAAAGTTTTTAGAAAAATATTACTAAAATTATCTTTGTTACGAAATAGATGTGAATCATTTTTAGAACAAACGTTCATTATAAGCTGTGATATTGCAGAAATGCTCCTCTTAGAAGGCTTTTTTCTCATTAGCAAATTTAATCGAATGTGCCCCGTATTTATTTATGAAAATCCTCATGCAGTATCAAATTCTTATAATATAAGCAAACGTCGGAACAAACTTTTTCCTGTAATACATCGAGCCTTTATATATTTTCTATCTTCTGAAGAACATGTAGTTAAATTCAGGCAAAATCCCTTAAAATACGTTAAAAATAACCTGATTAAAGAATACACACCATATCCTTTAAGAATTAGCGTTATTGGTCCACCAAAGTCGGGCAAAAGTAAATTGTCCGCAAAGTTAGCGAAACGATATGGCTTAATGTGTGTATCAAAAGGAATGGCTATTCGGTACATACTTGAAAATTTTCATTGGACTGAATTAGGTATAAAATTAAACATTAATTTACAATCAGGTGAATGTATTGACAATGATTTAATAATTAAAGCTATTTTATCAGTTCTTATAGATCCGCGCACTGTAACTAACGGATTTGTACTTGACGGTTTTCCTGAAACTCCATTCGAGGCAAAACAATTATCGAGAAATGGACTATTTCCAATAGTCATCTTCGATCTGGAAAGCAATTTAGAGAGTACAATTATTAGAAACTCACAGTGTGAAATCTATTACGATATTTTAAAAAATAAACCACCCTATTCGGTACCGTTTATTGAATATAGGTATTCAAACTGGTTTAGAATAGCAAAGAGAATAAGAGATTGGATATACTATGATACACAAAATTTATATTGTATAAATGGCAATAATTCAAAATGGCAATGTTTTTTAGATTCATATAAAATAATTGATTCAATTATTCCGAAAATTCACTATTATCTAAAACACGCTAAATGTAAAATTGTTTCGGTTGATGTATTTGGTATTTCAAATGATGATTTTTATAAAAGAATGTCAATTTATAAAAATATGTGTCCAGTTTGTTTGCGTAATAATATTATTCGCCACAGGGACTTCCCACCAGATAAGAAAGGATTACTACAATATAAAAACAAATTTTATTGGAGTTGTCCTATACATTTTGATTACGTTTGTCATCATCCAGAAATTTTAGATTACGAAAACATTACAATACCAGAAGTGCCAGCTGTAGTGAAACACGTTAATGTTTCTCTGGTTTATGAAAATGGCATTTGTTTGGTTACGTATGCAGAAAATCTGCCGTGTCAAAAAATTACAAGAGGAAAAAATGAGTTCGCAGCTAGTTATAACGGGAAAATCTATTTATTTTGCAGTAGTAACTGTCTTGAAAAGTTTTCGGCCAAGCCTTATATGTACCATGATATAGAAGTATTTAAAGAAATGCATGTATTTCCTAAGTTATCTTTGAACCAATTGCCTCATCTTGGTTACTTGGAACAAACTATAGGCAATATAATAACTGAAGCTTGTTGTGCTGTTAATGTTTCGAGACCGAAATATCCAGGTCTGAACGTTAAACTCTCTGCTATGATTTACATTGCATTATATTTAAAAAGTCACAATCCTCGACTTGATACTAATGTGTTACAAATTTATAAAAAAAAATTCAAAATCTTTGAAGTTAGAGCTAAACTTATCATAGATGTAGGTTTAAGATTGCGATCAATGGACAACCCATTCAATATTTACCCTAATTGCTGTGCTCGTAAAACCATTGGTTATGAATCAAAAAAATCCGAAAGTATTGTGTCTTCTACTACTTCTATAGAGTCTGAAATTAATAAAATGCACTATCAATTTTGATCATTTTCTAAAGGATGGTTGATATACATCGGCTTGTTTATCAAAAAATATTATATCATAAAAGTAGAATAAAAAACTACAAATATGATAAATAATTATTAAAGAAATGTAGTTTCTGTGACTGCTTTATTAAATGCATTTATTGTATTATTTTAATTTAGAATTATTAATGTATGTTATTAAAATAAAGTACTTTTTTATTTTTCTGCTTTTCGATTCGAGTACGTAGAAAATTGTTGTCTCAAAACTCAACGTCACGTGCTGTATGTACTTTATTTTTTATGAGTTTTCTGTTAAAACAGTTTTAGAACTTTTATAAGCTAACTAGGTCTAAGTCCCACTAGAAGTAAGGACCAACTTGACGTTAAGTTTCGGGTCAATTTATATATCTAGTCTCTTATATCTATCAAACTGTGTAGGCCTACTAAGCATAATGCCAGTGAATCTTATCTTACTTATCAGAGGTGAGACGTGATTAATTACGTTTTCTACTTTACGGTGACGTCAAAAAATTCTTTAATGGCAACTCCGTGGCAAGCCAACCTAAGCTTCTCGCTATGTAAAACGAAACTCTGAAAGAGCTGAGCAAAAAATGAAGGAACAAAGACAGAAACTTCTGGAGTACCATTGCAGTGTAGGAAGTTTGCTTGACGATCTGGAGGTGACTTAAAAGATGATGTAACCAAACTTCCGAAAATAAATACTTATGTTCAGTAGCTTAGTAATTACGAAAATCAATTTTTGCCTAAAATTTATAAATTTAGACCTAAGTATACGTATGTAGATATCTAAACATATATTTTGTTTCAGCAAGTAGGGTACCAGTTCCGGATGAGAGATTTGATTATCTTTGTGAATATCACAAACCGGCGAGGTAAGTTATAATCAATACTTAACAATCAGAGCCTCTTTCTACGATTGATAATGCTTTAGAACTAGATTTCAATTTATTAAAATTGACATTAGTTTTTACGTGGTCGAATCCAAATATCAATTCCATGCATTTGTTTTATTTCGAACGCTATACTTTGCTACAGGGCAATAAAAGTTGTAGTCCTCTACATCCCTTTTAATACAAACATTCTTTTCCTTACTCTATTACAAGATTTTTAAAAATCTTTCATATACGCCTTGACCAAACATAATTTAATTCACTAAAACACAAATTGACCAAACAAAACATTACATAAATAATTGAATGTTTTTTCTGTATCTTATGGAATCATAGCTGACGCAAAACTAATGAAGTTTTCTATTAAATGCCACAATAAAAGGTTTACCTTCAATAATTGCCTCATGTGTTAGGCAACGGGATATGTAACTGAAGTTGACTTTTGACCTTTGGGAGCTTCTCTTAATACTTACTTTGCTCTGTATTTAAAACGTTGAACATCACTTGGCCTCATTACCTCCCATGGAGACATTTGGAAGAGGCCTCTAGCTGTCAGCCTGAACTGATGATTTCCTTTCTATTGAATTAAATTTATTTAGGTATATGGTTAACATACCCAAAAGTGTAAAAGCCCCGTGAAGATTATATTAAAAAATTCTTTATTTGTCTGAGATAGGGTAATTACATGAAATTATATTTCATCATTATAGTAAGGTTCCTGCGTTCTTGAACGTGGTGGACATTGCTGGCTTAGTTCGTGGTGCGGCTGAAGGACAAGGACTTGGAAACGCCTTCTTGTCACATATCAAAGCGTGCGATGCTATATTTAATTTGTGCCGTAAGTCCTTATTGGTGTCATCTACACTCGTGTAGTTAATACTGTCACGGTTTCATCCGCAAATTTAATTTATTTAATAAGATTAAATTTTTTTCAGCGCCCTATATTGGCCACTTCTATGATTTTTGTGTATTATTTTTGC
>DVZR01000149.1:0-10664 GCA_018237405.1 Thisbe lycorias
TACATCCTTCCACATTCGCATTGTATATTTGTTTCGTCAATCTTTCCTCTGACATTCTCTCTACATGCCCAAACCAAGGGAGCATGCCCTTTCTCATTCGTACACCAATAATTTCTTTCAGCCCTACTTTCTTTCTAAACTCTCTATTCCTAACGCGATCTGAGAGCTTTACTCTACATATTTTACGTAGAGATCTCATCTCTATATTTATTTATATATAGTTATTTGATCGCTACTGTAGTCTAACGATACTAGTGTCGCAGATTGCGGTTTAGATTTCATAAAATGTTTTTCAGATTATTCTGAATAGATATAACGTTGGACGGGATTGGAGTGTGCCTGGTATGGCAATAGGCATTCCACCTCACTTCATAGGCTTAGTACTTTGGTTAGTCGTGAGTGTACTTGTATGCCGACTCTTAGATATTAGATTTATTAGATATAGAAAGTTTACACGTATGAGCGATTAACTTATTTTAAACGTGCCTCAAGCAGATATCTGTTACGGATATATGGATATACGTAAGTTGTAACATAAATATGAGTAATAAAAAATAGTTTTTACTTTAATAGTATTAACAATGTATTAACAAGCGAACTATGTCATTGTATGTCATATGTAATTTACCCGTGAGGCTTGTGATTTAACCACCAGCATCTGTTTCATCCGTAAACTATATGTCATTCACTTGCGACAACACATTTATGAGTTTAGTAAGTAGTCTCTATTAACTTATTAACTTGTTAACAAAAGACTTATTAAGATACTAGCTGTGATATGTGATACTACCCGTGACTTCGTCCGCGTGAACCAAGTCCCTATAAATTTTAACTTATTATGTTATTCTGATATCAAAGCTTCATGAAAATCCGTTCAGTAGTTTATGCGTGAAAGAGTAACAAATATACACACATTCTTACAAACTTTCGCATTTATAATATTTATATGATATGATATATATGAAAATTACATGTAAAATTTCTATAAATTGACTGATAAACTCTTTAATAACTGTCATAGTCTTAAAGCAATTAAGAGAAAAAAAATACAAGTAAAACCGAAAAATCATTCTAAAACCAGAGGAAAATAAAACCAGATTAATACTGCCCACGGACACCGTTACTCAGTGCAGTGACAAATCACTAGGCCGATAATAAAATGATACGCTCACAGCTCGGTAACTCGATATTTAATGTAGCAGTTTAATTAAGTACGAATCGATTAATTTTACATCGATTAACATCGACGATTTGGTTGACACCTTCGCTCAGACAGCAACATGATTCGATTTTCTCTCGAACACGTGGTATTTAAAAGCTGCTCTTAATTTCGCAACTAAATTCCCATTTGCGACAAAACCTAATTTAATCTTTATGATAATGATAAAAGGTTTAAATTTCATTAACACTTAAAATCGTTATAGGTTATTATCATAATTCGTGCTCCTTTAATGTTATGCATAAACATAACAATTAATGTGAAGCGAGTTTGTTTTGATAGGTTCCCTGGCTCTATAAAACGAAAGTTAAGTGTAACATTTAGCTTCTGTTTATCCATTCGCGATACCATTCAGCGACAGGTGGATTATGTTTGCTTATAAACATTCGCTGTAAGATATAAATCCGTCGTCGACGGACTTGAAGTGCGAAGGATCGTAAACAGGCCATCTGCCATGTTTATTTTATTACAAACATTTTGTTTCGTTACTGCAGATAAACATACAATTATAGTTAATTATCCGTCATTTTTATTTATATTAACGGCGAAAATCAGAGCAAGTCTGGGTGGTGGCATAAACGTTAAATGTATATATATTTTGCCCTATAACTTTGCTTTTATAAGAATTTTGTCTTATTAAATAATGGATTATGTTATAACGTGTTGCCTATTCAATGTTTATCTGATAAATACATTAAACTACTTTAAACTGTAAACAAAAGATAATAATGCCTGTGAATAAATATGATTAGTGGCCTCTGTGGTCTAATGGTACCGGTGTCGGTTAAGATCACGAGGTCCTGGGTCCAAGTCGGACAACTTTTCTTAAAATGTTTTTCAGTATATTCTGAACAAACATAATTCTGGGATTGGAATTTGCTCGATATGACGATAGGCTTGTCACCTACCACATCATGAGACTTAGTAGCTTGGCTAATCGTGAGTGTACCAGTATATCTACTAATTCACAGATGCACCGGCATATCTCTGCCTACAGGCATGAAGCTACTTTTTTCTTTTTTTTTTTAATAAATATAATAGTTAAAATAACTATTACTTAGGTGTACAGTGTACACTAAATATATTAAAATTCATAACATCATTGAATCCGAGCTTATCCGACCGTCGACGACCTGTACGCTAATTATTTGATTATATAAAACTCACGTATACAGTTTCACATTTATAATTATTATGTAACCAACCGGTTTCACTCTTTGAGCATCTTCAGTGTCACCTGACCCTTCAGGGTATCTCTGAAAATGCTCTAAAAACCGGTTAATTAAATCCTATAAATATTATAAATGCGAAAGTTTGTAAGTATGGATGGATGATTGTTATTCTTTCACGTAAAAACTACTGAATGGATTTTAATGAAACTACAATAATATAGTTTATACATACAACAGAATAACACATAGGCTAGAATTTATAAACATATTGTGTGAATTTTCCAAAATATAAAGTATGCGCAGACGAAGTCGCGGGCACCAGCTGGCAGCTAGTAATAAATATAAACGTGGAACAGTGTATGTGAGTTTTTATGGTTATAAATATGTGCTAAAAGTTATGAATGATTTTAGCTATGTATATTTATATTATATATATATATTTCAATCAAGATGATTTAGCGGTGTCGGTTCTATTTCGGTACGCATAATTAAGGATGGAGAATTCAATAAACATCTGGGTTTGTGGGACGCAAAAAATGAGGGAAAGACACCGCCTGTCGAACTAATTCTACGGGATTAGCCTGACACGGGAACGTGGACAAAAAGTCACATCCATCAATATGGCTTCAGACTGCTTTAAATGGATTCAGCATTTCTTGTAATTATTTAACGAGCAAACTTAACTCTTAATCGAGTTTTAGAGGATTTGGTTAATTTTAAATAAGTAATAAAAAAATCGATTTTATTGTATTTTTTGACCTCCACGTTGGTCTAGTGATTACAGACACGGCTACGTAATCAAAGAGGCACAGGTTTGATAACTTGATAACAAGGACAAGTATTTATTGCAATGTTTGTATTTCTGGGTTTAGATGTTTACAATATATATTTCTGTATATCTATATATGTAATTATACCTATGTATTCTCATCGTTGATTAACATCCATATCACGAGCAAATAATTTTATTACTAATTTTAAGTTAGATCAAGTCTTGTAATTCGTCTAGATTTGATAACTTATTGTATAGCGAGCCATATAGGTTATTTGTGAGTGAAAAGAAATCTAAAAAAAGTTAGTAGAAATTGTAGTATTCATTACAAACAAAAAAACAATTTTTTCCTAATTTCCTTATACACTTTTTTTAACTAATTGTGGGTTTCCTGATTGTACTTACGGGCTTTGGCCTTGTATCTTTCTTTATTTCTATGTTGAAATAAAAAATAATGTTAATAACTTACATTAATTTTACTTACTTTTTAACTGGAAATACACATTAAGAATCAACGTTATCATCATATTAATCGGAAATTTACATATATTAAGCAATTAGTTTTCATAATGAATTAAGTAGCATTCTTTATTGTGTAGACTGTACGGAGGTTGTTCGCAAAAAATATGTTTTCTGAATTTATATACTAAATTAAGATTAATAGTAACTAAATTAAGATGAAACAATATACAAGACACAAACAAACAAATATCATAACATGTAGTTGTGTGATATCCTTAGGTGGAGATATAGAGATAATCAGCATTTTCTGAAAAATTAATCTCAACGCTAACTTTCAGTAATGTTTATTTGGCCCACACGAAGACGCATAATATTTAAGAGCAATTTCAGGAATTAAAGCTTTATAATAAACAAACGAACAAAATATTTTTTTATGTACTTACTTTTTAAAAGAAATATTTTATATGACAGTAAATTAGCCGACTCTAAAAGATTATCGCCTACATATCATTAGTGTTATAAATGTTAGCTTTGTTTTTTGTTTTTGTTATGGCCATTATTGATACGTGCATTTTAAAATAAAAATGAAAGCCTTGAAAGCGCTCTAAGAGCAAAACCGGTTTTCAAATTATAAATGTATGTGTTTATTTGTAAAACAGTACAAGTGTATAAAATAAGGAATCAATGATATAGACGCGTTGCAGTCCTTAAACTTTTCCAAACATACGTTACATTGTACACAATTTTAATAAGACGTACATACATATCTTCTGTAAGGATTGCCAAGTGTCTCAATCCTGGCATACTTGCCACATTCATAACTCTCCTCAAACACTCACGGCGATTTCGGAGACTTTTAACACATTTTTCAGGCAACACACGACCAATTTGAACTTGATATATCAGTCTGGATGTCTCTCGATGTGAACATCCTTCCACATTCCTATTGTATATCTGTTTTATCAATCTTTCTTCCGGCATTCTTTCTACATACCCAAACCAACAAGCATGCCCTTTCTCATTCTTACACCAATACTTTCTTCAGCTCTACTATCTCTCTAACCAATTTCGAACGTTCTGAGATCTTTACGCCACACATTTTACTATAATTTATAATGATCACTCAGCAAGCGTGCTGATTTTCTGAAGATGTAATATGGGAATAAAGAACGACTGTGACAGAGTTGCATTAAGTTTAAATATAACGCGTGAGATACCCGTACAGTTTAATTGTGCAATTTACTTAAGGAATGTACTCGTAATTTTATTGTTGTAATTAATAAGGCAGGGTGTGAGTGGTGGGTGTGCTATACCGTGGGTGTGCCGGTGAGAGATGACGGTCATTATTACTCTTATCACCCTCGCTAAGATTTCCCTCCCTACGTATTTAAGTAATACTTATACAAGACGATTTTCACAATTGACTGCTGTAATAATGTTTATTACAGTGCAATGATGCTGGTATTTAATTCGTAAATCATAAAGTCATTGATTTTTACTAATATAAAGGCACTGGTCACACCGCCGCCTCTCTGGTTTAGTGGTCAGAGACTTTAGCCACGTGGTTAAATAAAAAAAAAAAAACAATTCTCGACAGGGACAAGCATTCGTGTGTAAAGATGTTTGTATCTAGTGAGAAGTTTTTTTTTCACTTAAACACAACGTATAAAGTCGCACCAAAATCAATTGATGCTTGTGTGAAAATAGTTTATTAGTGAAGTGACGTCTGTTCGTCCTAAGAATCCTTTTTTCTCGAATCAGTGTGCAACCTATGGACATATATTGATTAGATATGCTGTCAAGAACAGTGCTGATTAGCATTACCTGAATCCGACATATGGACACTCGGACGTTTCGGTAAGGCTAGGTGCCTTCTCTACCTTCAGTAGATTACTTAACAATTGTAAAAGGAACTGGTGACATACGCCAATATTTTTTCTGCATTATCTTCAATGTACAAAGCTCGTCCACTACAAAATACAAATTATATTACCTAAGATAATTTAATATATATTTAAAGAAAGTGAAAACTCTAAATGAATCTCGTAAAAGTAAACTCAAAAAGCAATACGATCATATTACACACCTCGTTTCCGCCGTGTTGGCTTTGAATATCTTATTTTAATTTAACACCTGACTGCACGTATAGTTGCGTATAAAAACCTGTAAATAGGCGTAAGGCGGACACAGCTTGTCGAAATGTGGTTACTCATGTAACGCTTACTCTTATTTTTTGCTTTAATTATACTTTTCAATCTATAAAATGATACCGTCTTACTATCTAAAAATTTTAATGCTCTATTATGCTGTTATAAACCATAGATATTTTTTATTCCATAAATCTATTTTACGAGACTTTAATTCGTAACGAAAAAACGTTCAATGACTCTAATGAGTATTTTAACTAAAATAGCTTTTAAATATTCAATAGCAATTATAAGTAATCAGGATATTTATTTAGGATGTTTATACTTGCAAGGATCTAGGCTTTCGATACTATTATAAAACCATTAAATAGCGATACTTGCGCCGAAAAAAAAAGAGAAACTTAAAAAAAGCTTAGATATTCTGAGCTGAGAATTTCGTGGGCCAACACCGACACTACTCGATCATTGAGGCGACAATTTTTTTTTGTTCCGTCTTTTCATTTAAGGATATTTTCAATAAGTCATCGACCGCTGTATCAGAGTTGGACGCCTTGTAACACGCCCCACAACATTAACGTGATGTTTTCCGGTATCAACCAATAAAACTGTCGCCATTGCGACATGCAGCACCTAAATGCGCGTTTTATGCATTCTCGAAGATTTTTACGGAACATCCAACAATATTCTTAGCACGTTAAGTCCGTACACATTGGGCCAGCGTTATGGACCAACGTGTACAGAGTATTATAGCAAGTCTATACTCTGTTCATATTGCTCTAAAACGTTGGTGGTTAGAATATGTTGACGTATCTCTATCTAAGCACAAATGGGAAATTTAAATATATTAAAGGCAAAAGTTACTTACTGATATATCAACGCACATCTCAAACTACTTTATGAATCAAGTTCAAATTAATTAAGCTAATGTAACATATACGTGCGCTAAGAAATTCGAAAAACTCAGCTCCTAACCCTCATATTCTAAATCGAAGATTAAATATAGTACCGAACTTAAGTCATATTTAAAACCTCTACAAGAATGAATTTGACGAAGTGTGTGAAAAGTGAAGCCTAACGTTCTTGCCGTTATAAACGTTTTTGTAATAAAGCGGTAAGAACTTAAAAACGTGAATGCTTGTATAAAACATAACGCAGACGTAGCTTCAGGCCTGCTACAGTAAAGAAAACGCCAATGTGAACGGCAATCTTTGGGATCCGATAACATGGGCCATTTTGCTGGTTCAATTCCTTGGCCCAATGTTTACAGCAGCCATAACATACAGTTTATGATTAGCACAATCACACGCCTGCGGGATGTGCGCGGAGTTGTAATTATGTTAAACAGATGTTTATTTTGCGGTTTCCCCGCCCATCCGCTCTGATTAAATATTGTATTTATGGTTATGGCGGAACGTTTCACGACCCTGTAGATCAGTTTGAAAGACATATTAAACGCCATCCAAATTCATAATGTTCTCTGCTGCTTTATATTTTAGGTCGTTGGTCCCGATTATTGCTATAAATAGCAATAACCAGCGATGTTTAAGTTGGTAGTTTTGGCTGTGTTCCGCTACTCATCGTTGCATATTATTAAAGTTACACATTGTATGTGTAAACTGAAGTCGCCTCTGTCATTTGTCTGTTAGTTTTAATAAATTAACGTCCAGTTTAACTATTCAAAGCATCGTCACGAATATTTGCAAAAATATTAGTTATTAAATGTAAAATTCGAGAAACAGTACAAGTTGAAATCAATTATTTAATTAACAATGAAATTTTACTAAGTGCCAACGATAAAATCTATAGAATATACGGATGTATTAAATCTAAGGCAATATAATATACGCGCTGACATCAAAAGTGTAAAATATGCTGTATATAGTACTTTATAAATTAGTCTATCCGATTATATACCTAATAAAGCTCCCAGATAAATGCATCACTTAACACTCATTATATATTTTTTTATTTATCCACAATAATGAATATTGCGCACTTATTCTGTAGACGTATCCACTACAATCCGACTCAGTTGTTTATTGTGCATTCCTTGATTATCGCGGAGTATCTCACGTAGGTCTGAAGACTATAATAAACGGCTGAACTTTTTGTCCTCTCCGCAAACCCTCAAAGTACTCGAGTGCATAACTCCGCACACCTTTATTTACCGTCACCTTTGCACTTCTGTTTTATTTTCTTGCACGTCTCGTCCTCATAATTCCACAATAATGGCTGTATGCCCTAAAATCGTTTACCGTGGGGAACCTTTTGGAAATATCAACGCTATTGTGCCTCGCTCTATTTTGTTCGTTCTATACAAGTTTTTATGCGAATATAATGAATGCTTTAATCGTAGGTGTGAACAGCTGAACGGTAGACATTTCTCGCGGTTCTTATTCTTTCGACGTATTATAATAAAGTTTTTAGTTTTTACTTTTGTTCAGTGCTTTTCATCGCGTTTTTTTTTTCAACTTTTTGCCAAGAGATTAATTCGCACTTCTTTTTCGGAGTAATATTTTTTTTTTTTGTACTTATCAATAGTGATTGTTTGTCGGTTTCAAAATAGCGTTTACTTTTGTATTTTCAGGACGTGTAATTTTAATTTTTTTTCAGTCAATATTTTAATATTTTTTTACGGATTCCACAACCAACCAGATTTGTATGTAATAACCCGTAATTAGTAATTACTATAGTATAATAAAGAAAGATAGCAAGCTATTTCTTTTAAAGTGCATTGGCCGTATAGTAACAAGCCAATAGTAGACAAATACTCAATTTTCTTTTACTTTTTTAAGTGAAATAATAAATCACGTAATGAGTTAGAGCGCTGGTCGAAATTAAGTGGGATTTCTAAGTTAACGTATGGTATGATTCACTAATACCACGCGTTTATGCGCTTACATTCCCCTTCGGACATTTGTGCCGTTAAATAGACCAATAACGTGTAGCTACGTTGTACTTCATTGAAGGTCAGCGCTCATAATTCATTGCCCTGTAAGATTAGGTAAGCTTTAAGAAGTTAATGAGTTACTAATCACGTTTTTCAAATTATAACATGAATTAAAACCAAGAACATTTTATAACAGGGTCTGTAATTTTATGACTTAAATGTATAATTAAGAAAAGGGTGCCTGAAACCCTGCTATCTTTCGTGATGACTTATGTCTCGTGTAGTGTTGTTTTTCCACTTTCGGCGGCCGCAACAAAGAAACCACGAACGGTAGCAGGCACCACCACCCCTTTTAGACTGAAATAGAATTATTAAAGCACTTTACCGAAACCACAAAATATACGATCAAGGGGAAAACCACTTATCAACGACCTGCATGTGAATAAAAGTTTTTGTAAATCAAAGGGGTTTTTTTCAAGGATAAAAAGTAGTCCAATTATCAAATTATTCAAAGACGCTTGTACTATTTTTACTGTATAATACTTACGTACCGAATCCAGCCTGTTTCGCTTATTTAAAACATCATCAGAGTAAACTAATTAATAAGAAATTAGATAAAACACAATTACCATGGAAATTAATTAACGTAACGTCAAATTTGGCTATATAGTATAGATGTGCCGACTAGTCGGTAAAGCCGACTATTCGACCACGATAGTAGTCGGCAAAAAGTGCCGACTATCCGGCTTCTTACTTTATATGTATTTGTCAATAAAATGTATGTTGGGGCGAATTACAAGAAATAAGAACAGTGGTTGTTTATTAATATTGGAATTTTATAATCAGTCTTACACATTTTAAAATGAAAAGCTAATCAACCTTTTCTTTGGTAATCGCTTTCTACAATTATTTGTAAAAACATATCTATGATATTTATTAAACAAAATTAGTATCCTTAATTTTCGGATGTACATACCAATAACACGTTGTATATAGACAAGTATTTATTGTCTCAAAGCATTTTGCTTGTTTAAAGTATACGTGATATAAAATATTTAAAATATGAACGGCATCATTTTTTAAGTCGCTAAAACAATTTGTGAAGAGTAAAAAACAGGCGCCTTGCGGAGCCCCGTTATCATTCGTTATTTGTCGTATAAAGTGTTTTGCTTCTTCTACTGCCGCTCTGCCGCCGCATCAAAGAAGCCGCGCACGGTAGCAGGCTCCGACGATCACCTATGTGGAAATGAAACAAGAACCATTTACGGTACATCTTTATTGCCTTTTAAAAGCGGTAGATATCCCACACGGCTTGAATCTTAAGAGAGTGCATTAGTATAGAGTACATAGTGTACTGTAATTGAGCGTTGCGTAATGGGTTTGTTCTATGAAACGTGTTAACAAGTTTTGTACTTCCTTATGATTATTTGCTTCTGTTACGTCCTTTCAATATGGTTACTTAGTATTACTTTATTATTATTTTAAATATATTATTTCAAATTAAATTAAATCCCTTTACAATTGTTGCGATAGGGCTGATCCCTATTACTCATGTTGTAATAAACCGCCATATATATGTATTACAAACTTTGAAATAATCAGAATATTTAATACGTACAAAGTGCAAATTGTAAAAAGTAAAAGTGTTCCGAACCTTATATTTTTAAGTTACAGTTATTATACTTAACTGTCTTTACATTTATGAAATATTGTGATTATTTGATGACTTGCCTCGTGAGATTCTGGAGATCGTTCAGTCTTGTTCGTATTATAAAGTTAGATTTTTCTCTCATATAATTTTTAATAATCTACATTACTGCTAAAATTATTTTTGTTCTGCTCAAATTTTATTTAATTTAAGAATCATTGAAACAACTGGCAGTATTGATACTCAAGCGATCGACGGACATTTAACCGAGAAAAAATATTTGAAAAATAACTATATTTTACAGTTTCCATCGTCGGCACTTGGTGAAATTCCATAGTTAGATTAAACACAATC